>JAYXIM010008103.1:0-19510 GCA_037575425.1 Anastrepha fraterculus | reverse complement strand
AGGCTACCCGCTTAGCTTAGACCGTATGATCTAGGTAAAAATAGTGAATTTAAAGTGCATGATCCATGCAAATCATTAATACGATTTGGCGATGACAAAATTCAAATGACTAAGGAACTGAAAAGTGGAGTCAAAGGTTTCTCCCAAACCAGTAATTTCATTAAAAGTATTTAGACGGAGAATTCTTTATAAAATATGAAGTACAGATTAAATGCTTAGACTTAGAAAAATATACATGAGCACATTTCTTAATATTGAGCTTTAGATTCCTATCACACCATGTCACAACGATGGTGAGGCCTGATTGAAGAACGTATGAATCAGAAATCAGAGAACGTATGAAATCAAATGAATTTCTTGCCTGTGTGGGCCATTTTGAAATATCTGAAAATGGTTAAGTTTGCGGGACCGATAGATAGTTCAGATATTCTACAAAAATAGTCCCTTGAAAACTTCAGTATGGGTTTTCTCAGACGAAGTAAAATGGTAAACACAAAAACACTTCTCAAAATATTTTATAAAGTTCAACGAAGTTTGAAAAAATATAATAATAGGTTACATTTGTTTTGCCATGTTTTGTTCGACTCTTAAGGGTAAAGTGTTAGAAAATATGTACACCTATATATATATATATATATATATAATTGGCGCGTACACCCTCTTTGATGTTTGGACGAGCTCCTCCTACTATTTGTGGTGTGCGTCTTGATGTTGTTCCACAAATGGAGGGACTTACAGTTTCAAGCCGAGTTTTCAAGAACGGCAGATATTTTTATGCGGAGCTTTTTCATGGCAGAAATACACTCAGAGGTTTGCCATTGCCTACCGACGGGCGACCGCTATTAGAAAAATGTTTTTATTAATTTTGGTGTTTCACTGAGATTCGAACCAACGTCTGTGAATTCCGAATGGTAATCACGCACCAACCCATTCGGTTACGGCTATATATGTACATATATAAATTAAGGGTAATATTAAGGAAAAATTTAATTTTCTAGGAGATTTTCACTTATTTAAGGCGACAGCTACCTGTAAACGGCCATATTTTCCCTGACTTTCATTAAAAATTATATATATATATCAATATATTTTTTTGAAAATTGGCATGGAGCTTATTTATACATTAATGTTAATGGTTGTAAAGGGTTAAGGAGTAGCCCTTTAGCACTGCGACCATATTGATCTATTGTGCACCCTATGCTGTCTATTGACTGTTAAGTATGCTTATGAATTGTACCAGCTCCTTCTGAGGGAGTGATTGAAGGTCTTCATCTGTAAGCATGAACTTGTTTAAAAACCTTTTCCTTCTATGCGTCAACCCTGGACATTCGATAATGAGATGTTCCATAGACTCCTCATCTTCGCAGCAGAATCTGCAGGTGCTGGTGTTAGTTATGCCTAATTTATGTAAGTGTTTGTTGCAGGTGAAGTGACCCGTGAGGGCGCCTGTGAGAGTGCGAATGCTCTTTTTGTTTAACGTGAGGGCCATGTTGGCTCTTTTAGCGTTGAAACTTAGGAACTTTTTGGAGTGTCTAAGACCCTCACATTGTTCCAATGCTGATTTAATAGAGTTTTGACCCAGTATTTTACTTTTTGTTTCCGGTTGTTTTTGTTGAATCCGAACATAGGACTAGGTCCGATGAAGGTTTCATCTGCCCCTTTTTTGGCTTGAACGTCTGCCTTTTCGTTGCCGTCATATCCCTCATGTCCCGGTACCCAAATTAATGAAACATTGTTTTTGGATGCCAGATTATTGAGTGCCTTGTGGCATTCTAAGAGGGTTTTTGAGTTGTATGTATAGCTATCTAGAGCTTTTAGGACTGATTGGCTGTCCGAGAGTATTTTAATCCTTACTCTCTTGTGGTTTCTGCGTTGCATGATGTTTACTGCTTCCATTATTGCGTATAGTTCCGCTTGGAAGATAGTGGTGTCCCTGGTGAGAGTGTATGATTTGTGGATTCTGGGCCCCACTACACCTGCTCCTACACCGTAAGGTGTTTTTGATCCATCAGTGTACCATTTCGGGTTTGTTTTCCACTCTATCCTCTCTGGAAAGGTAACTGAGTATCCTTTTGTGAAACAGAGGGTTGGGTCAATGTGGTCTGAAACTTGAGCCATGCTTATGGTGTTTTTGATTTTGTTTAGGATATTTAGGTGACCGGTGAGGTTGCCCAATTTGAAATTTACTTTCATGTGTAGCATGAGTGCTTGCGTAGCTGCTTCCTCTTGGATTGCTATATGAAGTGGTGGGAGATTAAGGAGTGCTTCCATCCCAGCTGTTGGGGTAGTTCTCATAGTCCCTGTGATGCATAGGCAAGCAAGCCTTTGTACTTTTCCCAGTTTGGTTATCGCTGTTTGTTGGATAGATTTGCTCCACCATACTAGTGCCCCATACAGTATGATTATTTATACATTAGAATAATATAAAAATTTTTTTATTTTAATCATTTAAAATGGCGGATATACACTCAATTCTTCCAGGAAGGTCGCAGCGGGCTTTCACAATCGGCGGGCATTGTAGCATCGGCGTCAGTGACCTGAATACAAAAACCAAACATTTTTTTGTTTACTAATGTCATAATTTCTATATGAACTAAATGGAAAAAAATCACGGAATAAAATGCTTAAAAACAAATTAATTTTGGGGCGAGTTTTCCTACTATTTTTGCTTTGAAAAAATAATTTTTTCAAAAAGTTTTCGAAAAATTGTAAACTCACATAGAAAATAATATCATAAAAGAAATGTGTGCAAAATTTCAGGGAGATCGGTCAATAACATTTCGAGTTATCGTGTGCGCCAATTCGAAAAATATAGTTATGAGAAAAACGCGTCTAATGTCGGCAATGTAACTAAACCGCTCCCAGCGCTCGAACGCAAAGAATAGAGTTGTCCACGGTTGACGATCTACAATATCAGAAATACTTAAATTTACGTTCTAAAAATTTTTTGACACATTCTCAAAAAATTATATTAACATTTTAAGGAAAACAATATTTTTTTTTTCGAAATTTAACAGGTATCTGCCCCCTTAATATAAACTAGCTCCCATTATGCACTTGTTTGATTCTAAGTCATATTTTTTTAAATAAATCAGACGTTTTGACCAGTCAGATTCGTCATTTATCCTACTAGTACTTAAGGCTTTTTGTATGTACACATTATTCCTTGCCTGACAGAAAATCGGCTGCCACATTATCTGTCAAAAATTGTTATAAAGAAACAAGACTTCTGGATTAGATATTTAAAGAACTTATTTAGTAAAAATAATGCGATCTGGCGAATAGATAACATACAGTCAGAAAGCTGGATAGACGATACAAAATGGCTAATAAACATCAACCAGGGAATGGTGAATGTGTACATACAAAAAGCTACTATCAGTATGGTTTAGAGAAAATCAAGCGAAAAAAGCAGATAAAATGCATCTGCACGCTCCTGCGGGGTTATCGGCAAACAGTCAGAATTTCTCAAATAATTTATGCAGACATTTCTATCAGAAGCATCTTAAGGTACGCCTAAGTATATGTACTGTAGTTAATAAACAAATGAAAAAAATATTAAGGAAATAAACAAAAAAATAAAAAAAATATTTCTTTAATTTCAAGATGGTTTTATCCATACACACCCACTATAAGTATATGGATGTACATATGTGTAGAGGTATAGGTGTTTGGATGTTTGTAGTTTTTGCAGTTTTTGCGCCTATTTGCTCATAAAATCGAGCGCATTAAAGCGAGTTGAAAACACCTTTTTCTGCCCACTTCTAGATTAGGATTGCAGGATAAAAAGGAAGAGATTTGTTTTTTCGATATACTACGCACCTATAAACCGATGTCATTTCTCACATATTTCATTCCATATAGCCTGTTTTTGAATTGTTTTTTGTTTACTAGTAGGGAGTTACTTACAGTAACAGGCACGTTGACGCTTGTGAATTGCCCCCCAGCAAAGTGCTTCGCTCTTGTCGAATAAGCAGCTTAGAGTGCCACATCATCGTCGAACCAAACGCTTCTTCTAAGGTTCCTAAAGTTTCCAACACTTAGCTAAGCCTCTCGTCGCTTTAGTAAAGCAAATAACAATTTTCAGATTAAGCTTTATGTGAAGGGTATCCATGAGGATTGTCTTGCCGAAGCAAATGTGCTTTATCTGATTAAATGCTGAATACTCATATTTGTAATGCTATGATCTCTTTAGCAGAAGTGCAATGCCGCGACAACGCAACCTGGGGGATCGTATAAAATATATAGTATACTGTTTGACGCTGTGTTGGGACTATGCCAAGAGGTCAAAGTGACTCCACACTAAGAACCTTTCTGCAAGTTCGTTTTTAAAACCGTGGAATCGGAATGCAATTTTTTTTGTAATTTTTTCACAAGCTTGAAACCTTGCATTTATATGGTTTTTGTTAGACAATGAACTAAAATTTTATACAAAGATAATGAACATTAACAAAACGAAAAATAACTTGGACCAAATCGTTGATCAACATCGTCTATGTAGCAGTGCATTTTAGGGATCCAAGCTGGAAATTACTACAAAACATAAAAATTGAACAAAATTTATGTAAACCTTTTTACTTTATAAGATTCTTCAGGCAGTTCAGCATCGATTTGACCGTTTGTCGGTATACTAGTGGAACATTTTTGTTCATTCTTTCATTAGTTATTTCAAAGTTAGTTATTGGTTATCTCTCTCGTTTCCACGTTTTCTACGCATTCTGCCATGCCTGCAGGATCCCAAAGACTTCTATCTGGAGAATACGTAGCAATATTCGGAATTTTAAAGATAAATTGGCTGTTTTAGAGAAACTTCCTGCACCAACTCCCGATTCCATCTGGGAAGCGTCAGTGAAGACAGAGGTTCCAATCCTGTTTGCTAGGAAAGATGAGCAATATTTTCACAAAAAATTAATGAAAATTACAAATGGTAATTACGGTAATGAAAACAAAAAGGAATTTAGTCAAAACTGGTCAAAATAACGCTTTTCCAATAGGCTGCGAATGGGTACATATATTAGGTAACTGAGAATACTTATTGCTTACTTATTTCACACAAAAAAAGGCCTTGGAAATAAAAAACTATTTGTTCGTACAGCAGATGTGAAAACAAAAAAAGATAGTCTATCATCAGGCGTTAGAATAAATTGCTTCGCCTTAACGGCAGAGGAGCGCACGATGGGTACTTTAGTTAGGTAGTTAGGGTAGTATTTAGTATATAATATTTAGTATTTAAGATGGGTAGCTAGTTAAGTTAAGTTAAAAAGTTCGGCAGCCCTGGTAGCTAGTGCGATTAAATTAGATGAATCTATAATTTTAATCATATTTTAATAAATAAATAATAATAATAATATGTTAATAATAAAAAAAAAAAATTCGATTAATTTTTGCACTTGATGCAAAACAGAAGTGGGCGAGTAAATTATAATTAATAAATTTAAAAGGTTTCAGTGATCTTACTAACCATATAAAGAATTTCGTCGAATTCAACATATAGGTATAGGGTTATTCAATAGGTGCGCTTCAACTTTTTTCCGATAGGGAGGGCGAACGACGCAATATTTTTTTATTTTTCGCTTGTCATTTGTAAACTTCATTAGTATACATTTCATCATGGAACGCTTCACACTTGAGCAACGATTGCAAATCGTGCAAATTTTTTATGAAAATCATCGTTCTGTTGCTGCTACTTTAAGAGCATTACGGCCATTTTACGGTCCATTTAACAAGCCGTCCCGTTTTGGGGTTATGTGAAGTCATTGGTCTACAGTAACAAGCCAGCGACGATTTGTGAGCTCAGAGCCAATATTGAACGCGAAATTGCTGGAATTTCGGCCGATTTATGCAAAAGAGTGGTCGAAAATTGGATTCAAGGATTGGACTTCGTAAAACGTGCACGCGGTGGTCATGCAAAAGAAATCGAATTTCATACTTAAATGTATATGTTCAAATCCGATAATAAAAAAAAATTAGTTAAAAAAGTCGAACCGTTTGTGTTTTATTCAAAAAAGTTCAAAAGTTGAAGCGCTCTTACTGAAAAACCCTATATAAAGAAAGTTTACTTCGGTATTGTAAAACCATTATACTTCTTCCTCTTCATCTTTGTTGTAGGACTAGGTCCTGTTTTTTCAACGAAAAAAAAAATATAATATGTGATTGTATTTCAAAATAAAAATATAATTATTGCAGCATTCGTATCGGGATCCAGATATCCAATACTTGTGCCAAAGCTTTGGTGGTCTTCCTAGAGGTTGTGGTGTTTTAAGTTGGCCTTTCATTACAATATGCGGCAACCGATCGTCTTCCAACCTATTTATAGTCTCTCTTTGAAGGTTTATCCTAACAGGTTCCATTTTTTTCTTCTCTAGCGGCTCCACTTTACTACGTCAGTGATTTCGCCATCTCTCGTATCTCCTCGATTTGTGATCGCGCCTTGTGCAGCAACTATTACTCGCAGCGTTTGCCGTTTCGACGGTGGATATTATTCGCCCTGTTGTAGTTGCATCCACTCGAGTTTCAATTCCGTATGTCAATTTGCTCTTGATGTTCATTATAATATCGCGTAAACATCCGGATACCATGCGGGTTTTTGGGATTGATTTCTTACTTATCAACGACATTTTTTGAAGATGCTATTTTTGTGCCCAGGTAATTAAATTCCATTAGCTGCTCGATGCCATATACGGCTAACTTGCATCTTAATGGGCCCTTTGAAATTGTTAGTGATTTCGTCTAGGATATTTGGATGTTGTATCTTTGCGAAGATTTTTCGAAAGAATATATTCCGCCCATTTCTGGGGAAAATAAAATTTGTTCCTTGGACCCGTTCGCGTTATTGGACACCAAAATGGAGCACTTACACACTTAGCTGGAGGGAATTCGAATGAAGAAAATATATAGCATTGAATATTTTGCTCATTGCTTTCTTGACTTGCTTAGTGGTAGTGGCACTATTACCTATGATAGTCATAAAAATAAAATTATCAAAGCCCACTTCATTGGTGTTCACTTCAGCCTATAGCGTGACCAAATGAATAATAAGAGTCTAGCACTGTCCACTCTTTTGAAAATAAATGAGTAATGCGCTCTGAGGCCTCGGCCGTCTCAGCAGATGTTTAAATGTCGACTCTTAAAAGTTGAAAGTTATAGAATATTTTTTTAAATTTCGTTCTTAAAATTTCTTTAAATTTGTTCATAACTGAATTAAAATTAAATTAATATAAATAATTTTATGAATAAAATGTCGTAATATTACATAAATAAAATAAATTAAAAAATATTTCAACCAATATGAAAAAAATATTGAATTGTATGAATTTTAATGTGACTTTCATGTTTCTGGCCATGGATGTTTTACTATGCGCCATTCAAGGGGTCTTCAGCCAACGGCGCTCATTTAAAAGAAGATTAGTGTGTCTGCCTATTTCTAAGGCATCAGCACGAGAGACTTTGTTGTTTCTGTAAAGAAATGTTTCCTAATGTTTCAAATTAAAAAATATACTATGTATACATACAACAACAACAAAAAAAAACTACGTGTCTTCGGCTTAAAAGCGAATTTGTGTACAAGCAGAGTAAAACAGCGTAAAAAACGTAAATATAAAAAGTGCAAAAAAAGCGAAATGGTGAAAATTCTGCTACAGAAAAAGGAGCCATTACTGAAATTTAAGTAGAAGAAGCAGCAACGGCAATGAAAGCAACACAAATAAAACAATCCAAAAAGAACACGACAGGTTTCCGTTTTTAGTGATATGAAACAAGAAAAAGCGAAAAAAAAACTACTCAACATTAGTAGCCAGCGGGAAAAAGGCAGCAAAGTGAAGTGGCGAGAATGCAAAAATGAGTACACAAAAGACTTAAAGCACTCAAGGCGCCATAGACGAGGTTAAGACAAGGGCCAAAACGAGCGCAGCCAAAAAGTTAAGCTGCGACACGCGTGCGCCACTACACTACAGATAGTGCAGGAAAGAAAAAAAACCGAGAAAAAAACGAAATTAAAAATTGCACAAAAAGTCATGAAAGGACAAGAAATCCGAAGGAAAAGAAATCTAAAGGCAAACTCAGGCGAATACCAACAAGTCCATAGTATTCGTAAGACGCAAATTGCAGCTGAGATTTTTTTACGCCACGCCGCTATGCTGATATCAAGAGTACAACAAAGCAACGAAAACGAAATTAGGTAAGAAGCAGAGGGAGAAGAGGCAGCAGAAGTAGAAGCGTTGATTGGTTTTAAAGAGGGAATGTAGCAGCGCGAAAAAACATATCAGCAAAGTGCTTGGCAAGCTGTGGCGCTGAACAACCAGTTGGAATGCTATTCAAAGCAAAGCAAAGCGCCATGAGGTGCAAGTGGCGCATGCAGCAGTCAGAGTCGAGTTGAGGTACCCAGCAGACATTCTTGGAAGTCGATAAGGCAAGCAGACATTCAAGGACGCTGAGGCGCGAAAACCCTTTTCCGCTTAAACGCATGTGATTCCCCTTCTTTTGTCATTGTTCAGCAAGCGAGAAAATCTATACCAAGAGAAATATATAACAAATGAATGAAAAATTGGCATACACAACACCGGCTGCAGGCAAAATAAAGAAACATTTACACATCACGTTCGGCACTTGGGGAGAGTAATGTTGATTTAAAAGGTTCGTATATTCATGTGACGACATAAAAAGTCTTTAGGCATTTAAGCGTTTAAACAACACCAGAATTTTTAAGCGGTTAAGCGCAAAATCAAGCAGAAATAAAAGGAGAGCAAGAAAATAACAATTTGAAAGCGTTGATATTGTGGATTCTATTAACGGTAAACCAAACTATTTCAAGAATTTAAGTTAAGCCTCGGATGAACCAGAAACTTCTCTGGGTTTTTTAATTTTTTTCTTTTTGAGCGAGGTGATTTATATAACTACGAAAATGGCAATGAGACTGTCAACCATGACAATGGAATAAGTGCCCACAAGTTGGTCCGACTCCACGATTTCATGAATTTTATGAATAATTCTCTACAATTCAACTAACAGAAACTGCTTGATCTTCGTCGCCCACATTAACAGAGTGAAATTATTAGAATCACCATCTTATGCTTATGGAATCACTGAATTAGATATTGGATTGGCTCGCTAAGCAGCAGACATTATTTAAGGAATTTTTGTTTTAATAAAATAAAATGAGATCGTTTTGATTTTATAGTTACGTTATTATTGACATCAAATAGTATACAAAAACAATTGTTTTTTTACATATTTTTTGTAGTAGTATGGCACCAAAGTAAGCGCCTTAAAAAAACATAGGTGGCTTGTCAACATAATTTTGGCTCTTCAGGACATCTGAAACGAAGAGTTAAACTAATTATGATTCTGTAGGCTTGTAATTCTAGCAGGTGCTACAATGGGTAATATTTTTTGAAAAATAACAAAATGGCGGACTTTTGAAAACATACCCTACCTTAAACGCCTGCTCCGAATTTTCGCCCTGAACGAAGATGGTATTGGCTTAGGTATTTTTAATTTTTTATTATTAAATTAGGCTACTTTTTGATGCTCTAAAGTGTTTTAGTTGCGCTTTACAATTCCTATTTCATGCGCCTAGCTCACACGTATGCAATTCTCAACAAGTTTATTGAAAGAATTACTGACAAAGTGTACAGTTATAGGCTGCGTGCATGGCAGTTTCAACAAATAAAATGCGCATTAGTGTCATTTTCGCTGAAGGAGGGATCTAAAAAGAGTATTTCAAGATTTTGGTTTTTTTAGCTCATGAACATATTTATTATTTTCGGCCCTTAGTAGAAGCTTTTTTTTTTGTTAATTCTTTTTATTTTCTCTTTATTAACGTATTTTAAAGCATAAACAGATATCTCTACGAGATTTCGATCACTACTGCTATTTACCAATCAAATAATGGATTTTTTTCCCTTACAAATCTTCCGATAGGGTGATGAACTTTGTGCCACCTTGTATGTATAGAAAGTAATACTATAAAGTAATTTCATGCATATTCGATATTGTTTTTAAGCATCTCTTCTCTCATCTCTCTCAATTCTAAGTTACCGGAACCAGCCGGATTTGTATGCGGTCAAGTGCTGTCGGTTCAGCAGCATTTCAAAAAAGTGTACAAAAATGTTTTGTGACATTACAGCGACATGAGCGTTAGTTTTTAAGTGAGACGTGATGTCAATTGAAAAATATTTAAGATATATTAAATTGGGTTTGACTCACAGGCTGCATTCTAACACAATATTGAATCTCGAAGTAATACTTCGCAGCGATAAGTTTGACTAGCTTTTTATGCAAATAAAGGAAAACCATAAATTTTCTGAAAGTTCCCCTTAAATCTCATCCCATTCACTATAATTCTCTATGCACTTAAGTACATAAAATGCATTGAAACTCACTTAAGTGCCTTTACAATGCATTTTTGGCTCAGCCAGTGCAGATATAAAGAGCGTTGGTGTATGTGTGTAATGCATAAGTCAATCGCCTGGAAAAAATACAAGCTCTGTGCTTCAGGCGTTTACTTTCATCTCAACATTTGTTTGGTTCTTTATTGTTTTTCTTCTACTTTCTTCTCATTTTTTTTTTTTTTTGCCTCACCCACCTCCATGATTGTCCATATCCTTTTTGCTTCCACTTCAACGTTATTTTTCAATAGCCATTCAATTGCATTGCCTATCGGATAGCAGTGAAAAAACAGCTCTGCAGCCTCAAATGAGATGGAACGAGACTGAGAACGGAAAGAGAAAAAGTAAGAGGTGATAGGCGTGGAACAATCAACAAGGGATTCTTAAATTGAAAATTGCCAAACAATTTTTGCGAATTTTCAACGCATTTTCGCTGGCACGTTGCATTGATTTTCAAGCACCTCGCAACACAATGAGGTAGTTGCATATCGCGCGGGCGTATAGTACTTACATACTCATGCATATATATATAGTAAAGGGCTAGCGAATAGGTGCGCTGACGGTTGAAGAATTAAATATGAAGGTAATATTGGGTGTGCCTTGATATTTTCCGCAAATGAAGGGACCTACAGTTTTACACCGTCTCCGAATGGCATGTTTTTAACACACTTTTATTAGGTCGGGTTGTATGTATGTATGTATGTATGTATGTATGTATGTATGTATGCATGTATGTATGCATGTAACGGAATCTTTGAGCTTAATTTTCACTGGCTTCTAAAAATCTGATCGACTTGAAATTTTGCACACCTATCAAGGACCGATGACAATGCAATAATTTGATAAAAGTTTTCCATTATCCTTATTAGGATTGCCAGGATTAATATTTTCTTTTTTTACCTGTGGGCAAAAAGTAAGGTGAATTTGGTTGTAAAATGAAAAATCTTTTTTTATTCTTGTAAATCAGTTTCTCAGGCTCCCTCCACGAAATAAGTTCTTCATCCCGATTACTTCTTTATCACGGCCGATAACTGCATAGCTTTAGACTCACAGTCGATAAGAAAGGAATTAAATATAACACGAATACATCGAATCATTTATTCACTGACTGCAATCATAACAATAATTTTCATTCATAATAAACAAAAAAAAGTTTAAAGAAACTAAAAAACACGCTTTTTTGGTAATCGAACTAAAAAGTAGAAAATAAAAAATAGTTTAAAAAACTAAAAACACGTTTTTATTGTAAATCGAACTAAAAAGTAGAAAATAAATTTTAATGACAAAGAGACCTATAATGAAGTAATAGCAAAGCGAACGATCAGTCATAGTCAACTACCTCAGAACAGAATTATAACAAAAATTAAGATACAAATAGAGTAATTCAAATGAGACTTAAAAGCGTGGGATGCATTTTGCTTCACTTTCATAACCTTCTGTACATAGGTAGTTGCCAATAGAATGATTGTAATATTTACTATATCAAGCATCCCACGCTTTTAACTCTAATTTGAATTACTCTATTTGTATCTTAATTTTTGTTATAATTCTGTTCTGAGGTAGTTGACTATGACTGATCGTTCGATTTGCTATTACTTCATTATAGGTCTTTTTGTCATTAAAATTTATTTTCTACTTTTTAGTTCGATTTACAATAAAAACGTGTTTTTAGTTTTTTAAACTATTTTTTATTTATGAGTAACTTTTCCATTCACAACTTTTTCTGTTCATTCACACTAATGACGAGGTTTCGAAACCGGTTACTAGCGAATAGTAGTGAGTCACCAACTTATTCGGCAACAGCGCCCGTTTGGACTCTTGGCAATCAACCCGTTAATATTGTTTCCCAAATCGAGGGATAAAAGGTTTATACCGCCTTCGTATAGCAAATGGTTTACGATATGAACTTTTTCTGGATAGAAATACCCTGGAAATATGTATTTGCTTCTTATGTTTATTAATAAATGAGGCACATTAATTAAGTTGAGATGAGTTTATTGATTGAGCTGAATTGATTGAGATGTTCTTGGAACCATTTAACTCAAATAAACCTTATTTGGAACCATCGAAATAGCAGAGGGTGGGACTTGACGCTCATGACCAGGACACCAGTCACTGTTATGACGTTTATAGCAAAAATTTGGAGGAAATACATATAAAACGATGCCCACTGACCGCTTTGGATGAGAAACCGCAACAAGCTTCGTCTTGGTATTGTTCACCACCTCATTTTAATCAAACGTAAATATTAATGAGGTCGCATGAAATTTATGCTCATTTTTTACAATATATGCCAAGACGGTCTGTCCGTCTGATGTTACAAAGTATAATTCTCATTGTCTATGGATCTGTTTGATTCTAAAAATGAGTAGCCAGCCTGAAAACTTACCACTCCCTGAAGATGAAGTGCCATATGTTACATATGAAATGTAGTTCGAGCTGAGCGCTTACTTAATTAATAAAATTCAACAATTTCCTTGCATTGCTTAGCTGTTACGCATTTCGTGAAATTGCTATGTAAATAATAGTTGCCATAACCTCCAAATCATAGAGTCGTAGATTTACTAATATGTTGAAGGCCATAGCGTAAGCAATTCTATTGGAGAACCCTGTGCCTATATAAGCGTAAACATTGAAGGAGTCAAAAAAGTTTTGTCACAGTGAGCCTTTTTCCAATATTCGCAATATATTTCATGCAAATTCTTTTGGCTTATGTTATATGAAAACATAGTTCAGATTAAAATAAAAGCAATAAATTGGGGAAAAAGAAATCCATTATTTTCTCGGTAGATGGTTGTAGTGATCGCTATTTCGTAAAGAATCGACCAAATAATTAAAAGTTTATGCTCGCTGTCAAGGCGAGATTTCACACTATAAAAATTATTTTGCTGTTTCGGGGTTGTTCCATTCAGTTGTGAGTTACAGGTTGAAGTCAACAGTTTTTCTTTTTAATAATGGTGAAAATGCAAACCAGGTCGCTGAAATTATGAATGGTGTTTATGGTGCCTGTTATGGATACTGTAACAGCTAATTTCGTGCAATTTCGGTTTCGTTGATTCCAGTCAGGCATTTTTGATGTTAGAGAGAATGTCGAAAATGTCAATGAAATCACAAAAATAATCGAAGTTGACCGGCATTTAAGTAGTCACATTATCGCCCAGGACTTAAAGATCGACCAGTTTTAAACCACTTGCGTAAAAATCGTTTACGCAAAAATAATGGATTCCTTTCTCTCCAAGCTAATATCATATTTTAAAGTGCACTAAGAAAATTTTTTAAAATTTTCACCACAATTTCGAACTTTTTACCCAGAATTAGCTATTTTTTTTTATTTTTGAAAGAAAAAATTCGACATGCATTGCACGCTTAAGTTTTTATGTGCATACAGTCTGCACAGTCAAAACAGTTTTGGCACACTAATTTTTGTTTACAATTTTCACATTGTTTTTCATGCTGAATTGTTTTGTGGTTCTTTTTACAGGAAAACATAGTTTTTAATATAGTATTTTTAATATAAGTCGAAGTTTCAAACTTTATTCAAACGAGGCTCAGAAAGGTAACCTGTTTGCTGAAGTAACGACTAAAAATAACGAAATTTTTTTATTGAGCTCTGTGATGTGTAAATTTCTGGTTCCTGCCGTGATATCCTCTCGGCGTGAAGTGGATGTACTAGTCAGCTGTTATGTGGTTCGAAGAGCTTAAGGTTCGATTGTAAGGATATAGCGAAGGAGGGGTTTGCTCGTACCGGAGAAATTCGCTTGCACGAAAGTATGGAAAGCTCTGTAGTGGGTGCGATTGCTGTTGGCAGCGAAATAGTGCATACATTTTTTTGTAGTTACTCATTGCTTTAGAATGATACGTCCAACAGAGTTTCAAGCTTGTCCAAAGTAAAATGTCTACTTAGAGCTACAAAAATGCCTCTGGAACAACCGCCAATTGACGCTCTAAGTTCAAACTTTATCAAAAGAAAAAAATAAAGTGTTCAACAGGATTTTCACCACTTTATTCAGAATTTTTAAAATTTTTGGGGGTGTCCAATTTTATAGCTCATGCAATTTAAATACAAGAAAGTGAAAGTTCGATGTTGCCGGAAATTACTCGCTTTTATTATTCTATTGCCGGTTTTTAAATATTTCTCCATACCACACTTCCACTCTTGAAGGGAAGAAAATGCCGAGGTCGTCAGCAGAAAAATTATTAAGAATCAACAAGAATTTTTATAAATTTTAAATCTGTAATTTATTTGACTTAAATTTATATAATTGAAAAAATAATTGCATCCCAGAAAAATATTTAAAAATTCTGTCGTAAAAAGGTGAAAATCGTGATGAAAATTAAAAAAAAAAAATTTTTTTTTTTAGTTTTGAATTTTAGACAAAATTTGAAACTTTTGCTACAATAAAAACTACATTTTCATATAAACTGAAGCATAAAAAAATGTTATCACGGAAAGCATTGTGAATATTGAAAAAACAAAAAAAACAAATCACTGTGCCAAAACTTTTTTGACTGTTTGTATGTACTTACTCGTAGCAGCTCAATGCGGCAATGCATTCCACATTTCTTCTTGTAATTGTTTTCTTAACTCGTTTGCTTGCATTCTATTGCAGATTTCAAGGCGCAAAATTGCTGTGAACGCGTGTATGGGTGTGTTTTACATGTTGTGCCAGCTACGCCGCCAAACAAATGGAATTTTTCCCAAATTGTATATGTCACTTACTGCCACACACACACGCACAAACACAGTCGTATAAATAGACAAATGCATGCAATTTTACATTCACGTGCTTTTTACGTGTTGCAATGTAGCGCGTGTTGCACAACTTTAATTGCTTCGTGTAAATACGTGCAAATGACTTTGAAATTTGAAAATTGCTTTCTTCTCACGAATTCATCGTCTTGGCAAGAGAGTACTGTGGTATTTTTGTGTTGACAGCTGTAGGAAAACATAAAATAATGTAGGTACATATATGCAAGTACATTAGGGTACCTCACTAAAAAAACAGTGTCCACCCTAATAATCAATTCTATTCTATTCCAAGACATCCGCAAAAATACTTGGGGAAAATATTAAGATTTACCTGAGCTGGGTCGATTCGAAACACCACAAATCGACTTTTTCAGTGAAGTTTGCATTTTTAGATATTTTTTCCAAAAAATCATCTCAGACGATAGAAAAGTTTGAGCTTAAAACTTTTATCAGCGGAATCAAAATATTCTATTGTGAGGATTGTGATTTTAAAGAGAAAGGAAAATTGGATTCAGCGATCCATCGGTGATGAAAAAACGCTAAAATAATAATAATAGACTGGCGCGTATAAGTGCCTGAAAGGTATTTAAGACAAGCTTTTCTTACAATTTGTGATTTACAAGTTGGCTTGGCCCCGCGAATGGAACGTTCCAAAGTCGGCCTTTCTCAAACAGCTTACGCAAGTTATTTATACTATCCTCAGTGCCTATACCCATTCCTTTATTAGCCGGTCAAAATTACTTTCTTCTATCAGCTCATTGCCGACATCGTTTCTTGCAATTTCGTAGTGGTCAGCTACGTAAAACATCAATACCATATTTTTCCTAACGCAAGTGAAAGAGTGTCAGGAAAAAAGCTAACGAGCTAACGACGAGGCTCAGAAAGATAACCTGTTTGCTGAAGTAATGACTAAAAATAACGAAAATTTCTGATTGAGCTCTGTGATGTGTAAATTTTTCTCTCCTGCTATGATATCCTCTTGGCGTGAAGTAGGTATACTAGTCAGCTGTTGTCTCATTCGGAGAGCTTAAAGTGCGATTGTAAAGGTATAGCGTGGTATACGAGCACCTCCTGTACCGAAAAAATTCGCTTGCACGAAAGTATGGAAAGCTCTGTAGTGGGTGCGATTGCTGTTGGAAGCGAAATAGTCCATAGATATTTTTTGTAGTTACTCAATGCTTTAACATGATACGTCCAATAGAGTCTAAAGCTTATCCAAAGTAAAATATCTACTTAGGGCTACAACAGCCCTCTGGAATAACCGCCAATTGCCGCTCTAATTCAATTGACTTGAGTTCTGTGTTTTTGAACCAGAACGAAATGAATACCATCCAGCAGACATCGAATTCACCTGATATTTTTTTCTGTGTGATCGAGTCAAAAAACCACAACGGGGAACGCTTTTTAATAGCCGAAAGGAAATAAGGGACAAATCGAAGACGGCTCTGATGGCTAGAACGAAAGTAGAGCTCCAAATATATTTCGAAAGCTTAATCAAAAGCTACCATAATTGAGTTCCAGTGGATGGGGTGTACTTGGAAGGCGATAATATCACTTTTGAGGAACAAACTTGTATTTTGAATTTTCTGAATATATTCCGGAAACTTTTTGATCAAGGTCGGAACACTGACGAGATAAAGCAAAGAAACTCGGGGAACTTTAGTACTCATCTTGTTTGCAGAGAATCTAACATAAGCATTCATTTGAAGTATGTATTATACTAAGCCCAGTTAGCGATCTCACTACAAACGTGATCTGACAGCTTCAAATACTGTTGACCTCGCTTTCCGAAAGAAAAATAACAAGTTAATCGCAACTGAAATGTCCTTTACTAAATCCAATTTACGTGCGCATATGACATCCACATTCCTCGTGGGCTGTCTAAGAGTCGTATAATTGCATTTGAAGGCTGCAGGTAAAATTTTAATTTTCTTGACGCAAATTTTGTCAGATCCAAATGAAATAGTTAGAACAATAGGACAAAAACTTGACATCTCATGAAATTCTAAGCCAAAACTAAAACTCAATTTCACTTCAGAAGACAACAATCAATTTCAACATGACCAACAAACAAGCGCCTAAGCCAAAAGGGCAACAACAACTACGAACACCAACAACCCAACTAGTCAACTTGTTTTAGAGTAATGGATGACTGAATAACGAATTCGTGCTCAGTGCGATGTGTGAATGGGTGAATGTGTTGTGGTTTGCAGTAAAAGGCCAATCGAAAGCTAAAACAAGTGGCATGCCACATTTATTCAATCTAGGCAAAACACCATGCGATATTCATATTCAAAAGGCAGAAGCTTAAAAATATTCCAAATAATGGTGAGCAGGAGGAAGTGAAAGAGAGGCAGAGAGAGTGAAATATCGAGAGCTGATTGGGTAAAGGCCCATTGGGAAAATTGCTGGCCGTAAACTCCACACTTGTTTCCTGGCTGATAGCTTTCGGTTGGTACTGTCAAAGATTAATGACCTTTGATGGGCTTCTTTTATTGAGCATACATTTCGATGTACCTGTAACGGGTGTTTTTCAAGTTACAAAGGTATTTCCAAATAAGTCTAAAAAAGGCATTGAGAATCGGGCCGCATTTTACGAACAACACCCAGTTGAACAAATTTTGTACCACATTCACTGGCATAATCTCACTAAAATCACCCCAATGTAGGCTTCCAAGTCATCGAATATAGCCCTATGAACATCCAATTGACATGCCCAATTCTTGAGTAGATTCAGTCCCCGAAAGCTTAAGCAAAAGTAATAACTATTTCATGGCACTCTCTAATATGTGGCGCTATCTTACTGAAACCATTTAGCATATAGGAGAGAGCTACATAGGCATGAGGTACCAAAGTATTGCGAAGCAATTGCATGTAGTGCTTACCATTCAAAGGAAAGCTGGCTCGATAAACCGCTATCACGAGCCTAGGTTGCTTTGTCAAGCTAACCGCACCAGTTAGCGACTTTTTCCCCTATGTAATTGGGTTTCGGAAATCTTTTGAAATAGACTCTCACTTCAAATACTGTAGTGTTGATTGTTCACCTTTTCACTAGGATATGATTGGATAACTGCCGGCCTTTGCGAGAGACCCACTTTAACGAATAATCCAAAATTCGTACGTTTTGATACCACACAGGAAGGGAAAACAGAAGGAAAAGAACCAAACAGGTGGAAGTAGGAAGATAAGGCTTTGGATTAGACGATTACGACCAACAGTGACTAATTGCGTTCGTATTACTCGCTTCAAGTCACTGATGAATTTCACCATATTTAAACCCGCAATATGCGCAGGTGAAGAAAAAAATTGAGGGCCCAAATGTCTAAATCCTTACCCTATGAAAGCAGGACAGCTGAGCAGAAGATGCTGAGATAATTCCACTTCGCCCTTCAGACAGCTTCTGCAGAAAGGACTTGAACCAATCCCAAGTCTCACTGCATGGACAACTAGCGGTCAATGTCCGGGAAGGATGCCTACCAATTTGGAGAACTGCGGCTTTGTTAGTCTTAGAAGTTTCCTCCTTTTTACTAAGTCGACAATGAACCTCAGCTTGAGCCTAAGTATGATTTTGCGGTGAAACCGATTCAGCAGTACAAAGTACAATGCAAAAATAGTCTGGTGGCTTTAACTTCTATTCGAGTCCAGATCTTCCTTTTATTTTTGATAGACACTTATGTGATTTTAGCCGAGTTCAACAAAGCACTGCAGTCATTTCTTTTTCATGCAACATACCGAGTGAAGCCAAGCCCCTCTTCACGTGATATTTTCAACACAAAAGCAATTAAAACAATAAGCAGTATTTTCTTTCAGTCAGCTATTATCAGCAGGTACCACATTTAATTCTTTCAGAGGACGACACTGCGGAGCCTTTTATTCTCTATATTTTATTTTCTGCTATTTTTTCGGAAACATTTTATTCTCTGCACTGCGTATATGTCGCCATATATCAGCTCAAATATCTTATTGTTTCATCTCCTGCAATACTCACCACCGATAAGATACATAGGTCCAAACATTTTTCGGAAAATCTTTCTCTCAAATACTCTAAGGACCGCCAAATCGAATTTATTCCTACTCCAAGTTTCCGCGCCATGCAATATGATGAGCAGCATCGAGGAAGTACTTTACTACTCAATTAGTTCAATTAGTCCAGGGTAGCACTTGTTGGCAGGAGAGATCCTTCGTTGAATTTCTAGGTCAAAAGCCAATGTCTTACCTCGAAATGTTTTACGCAATACATGAAAAGTTGACAAGTTATTGAGAAAGTAGTGTAATACTCAAATCGGGTTCTTTAGTCTCATTCACAGTTTGATTGAATTACTTTAGTTGTTCACTATTTCATTCACTTTTTTTTATCACATGTAACCGCAATTCT
>JAYXIM010008099.1:0-30106 GCA_037575425.1 Anastrepha fraterculus | reverse complement strand
AGAACGCAACAGCCCATTCAAGCGGAGCTGTTGCCGCCAAACTGCATTAGTTACGTTATAAATTGCAGGCGCACCCATCGTATTAACCCGATCTGGCTCCCTGCGACTTTTTCATGTTCCCTAACAAGTAGATATGGCTCGCAGAAAAAATACTTAGTTCAAACGAGAAAGTCATCGCCGAGACAGAGAAAACGAGAGATTAAATCCGACAAATCCTATATTTTGGAGGGTTGGGTGAAGGTCAAAGACTATGTTGAAAAATAAAAAAAAAATAACAAAAAAATGGTGTCTTTATTTCTAACACGGCTAATTATTGAGCCCCCCTCGTAGTTTTAAAATTTGGGTTGATTTCAATGCGAATTAAGTGACATGTACTTTCTAATGTTGCCGCGTGTTTTTCCCATTTCTTGTATGCCAGATTGAGTTTTCGGGTGTAGGAATGGCGGAAGGGCACAATTTAACTGTTCTAACAAATGCTCATAAGGAATACTTCGCATGAACATTCGCTTATGATAGAAAACTATTATTATTTTGTATCCAAGAATTGTCTTTCGTTATGCACTTAATCACTTGGAAAAAAGTGCGTTTAGCGTAGTACACATAACAGAAGTGAAACTTTCAAGGCAGACAAAGAAAGAGGGAGACCCCGAGAGAGAATAAGAGAGAGAGAGAGAGAGAGAGAAAGAATATAATCTAAGTAAATTCAAAACATAGACACAATTTACAAAACACGGAGAAGGGTCGACCGGTGTAGGCAACAACGCGCACTACTCCGAGAGTGTATCACCCGCACAAACGCAGCGATTCCAGGACCGCAGCAACGGCACAAATTACCGCAAGACAATACCAATAAATTCGACGCCGGAATGGATAGCACTTTATAGTACGCACAAGCACTAGCCAGGAAACGGAATAAGCGCGAAAAAGTAAAGCACACAAGGAATGTAAAGAAATTGAGTTTTGTGGAAAAGTTATTTTTTCATCAAATGCGCATTCCCAAAACTCATTTTCGAACTATGGTTTCTTCTACAGTTTTCCTAAGAATTCCGATTAGAATTCGAAAATGCCATTAAAAAAAAATAAATAAATAAAAAATTGTCCACCCTAAAGCACGTACATAGCATTGTAGTAGGATGTGTACAGTACCAATAACCACGCCGGCCGATATGTCAGTTAGATTAGTGGAAAGCTGTCATAACATCGATAATCCTTGCTTCTAATAATCCTTGGCTTTTTATTGCAGCTAAATGAATTTGTGAGCTTCACAGAACGTGAGGTCAAAGTATGGGGTGAGAATGGTGAACTGTGTTGACATTTGTGTTCAGTAAAATTTCCCAAATAATAATGAATCGTTTAATGCCAGAACAATGCTTTCCAACTGTGGAAATTTACTTTGAAAAAATAAATCTGTTCGCGAAGTTCATAGAGCACTTTGTCCATTTTAAGTGCGGCATCATCAGTTTTTATTTCTTCGAAATGTTAACGACCGCAACATGAGTGGTGAACACCATGTAAAAGTGGTGAGGCTGCTGATACTATTTTTGTGTTCGTTCTATTAATATACTGGTGATTTGAAAGTGTTTATGTCAGGTCTCGGTCGTTTGAAGCGTAAATATCCTTTTTTATCTGACGTCAAAAATGTCCACGTTCGTCCCGAAAAACCAGCAGTTGAGGGATGTCATGTTTCATTATTACCTTTTAAAGAAAAATGCAGCTGAATCTTATATTGGTCAATATTTACGGTAATCACGCTCCATCAAATACAACTTGTAAAGAGTGGTTTCGGTGCCTCCAAAGTGGCAATTTCGACATGAGTGATAAAGATGGCGAAGGGGCACCGAAGATACTCTACTACAACAATTATTGGATGAAGATGCATGTCGAACCCTTGATGATGTGTCTAAGGAGTTGAATATTGACAGATCAACCGCCGATAAACATTTGCACGCGACGAGAATGGTCCAGAAAACAGAAGGTAACTGAGTGCCACATCAATTGAAGGAGAAGGATATCGAGAGACCTTTTGTGATGTGTGAGATGCTTCTTGAACGGCAAAAAACAAAAGGTTTTCTGCATCGCATGCTCACTGGCGATGAAAAATGGATCTATTATGACAACCCTAATCGTGGAAAATGTTGAAGCCTGCCAAGTGAACCAAGCCCATCGACAGCGAACAAAAGTATTCATGCTTCAAAGGTTATGTTGTACATCTGGTGGGATCAGAAGGGTGTCAACTATTATGAACTCCTTAACCATCCGAAACCATCACTGGCGATCATTACCGACTGCAGCTATTGAATTTGTATCGAGCTCTCAAAAAAAAGAAATATTTAGAGGGACTGAATTGAAAAATCTTTCCACAACCGTCGTATTCCCCAGGCATTACAACTTCGGATTATTATCTGTTCAGATCAATGCAGTCAGGCTTTATAGTAGAGCGATTCACTTTTTACGAGAGCATCGCAAACTGGCTCAATGTGTAGATGAAATAAAAAGGACTGAATTCTTTTGACAAAGGAATCCGTATGCTGCCTGAAAGATGGAGTAAAGTTGTAGCTTCTAATGGCATAGGGTTTTTCAATTGGCGCGGGTCGATTTTGGCGCCCTGTGACAGCCATTTTGTTTTGGTGACATCTGTCAAATCTGTTGTTTATTATTCAGTTGTTTATACCAAATCATCATGGCAAGTTTCACGATTGAACAGCACGTTCAAATGATAAAACTTTATTATCAAAATGAGTGTTCATTAACGCAAGCGTTGCGAGAATTGCGGCCATTTTTCGGTAGACGTGGTGGCCCTTCCAATTTCTTATGACCCATATTGAATCATATGGACCTAGACGACATGTGGTTCCAGCAGGACGGCGCTACGTGCCACACAGCAAACGCCATTTTATTCCATTTCAACATCTACCCGCCCTTATTGAAAAACACTTTATTTCACACTTAATTGTTTAAATAATTCGTAACATTGGCTCAGAAAGAACGGAAACTTATTCCCATACCCAATAACTCCAACAATACTTCTGCTTTGTATTATCAATTTAAGTTATTAATCTCTTAAGAAAATACCCGTTGTATATCGTCAAAGCAAAAAAAGAATCATTTTCTCAAGACTTTCACAATAGGCAGATATAACAAACGTGACTTCACCATCTTCAGCAAACCTTTTGCTTTCAAGCTTTGATATAACTTTTTGATACTAAATATGTACTGACCTCAGTAGGCCAGCTTCAGTTCAGATAGTCTTCAAATTCCCCTGTTGAGCATTTAAATAACTTATGAATTTTCTATACTATGTTTCCAGATGAAGCACCCATGCCCATCATGGCACGAAACTCAGTATTTTCCATGGCGCTTGGTTTCTCCCAGGTTTACTTGCATCTGCTGCGATATTTCAAAGTTTAATGCATGCTCTGTGCCAGGGTTGTACATTTCTTGTATTTTCCAGCATATCCTCTCTCTTCCAAAATTTTTTTGGTATTGGCCGAGCTTCTTTATCAGAATGTTCATTTCACAGTTTTATGTTACCTCCAAATTACTTATAAGTAGGTAGGTGAATGGATGAAAGATGGAGGATCATTTTATGAGGAAATTTTATATGGCACAAATTAACACGGACACAAAAAACGATTTCTATCTTTCCATATTATCACTACCAGAATTATAGTTACGCAGAAACCTACCTACCTAAAAAGTTGGTGTTTAAAAATTGATTGACTGTTCTGATATAAATAGCACTTTTACTGGAAGGTTATATGTCAAAGTTTCAGCCCAATCAGAGCAAAATTGAGGCAGTTACAGCATATTTACCGAGGAGATTTGACAGTTTTGTTGTTTCACAACCGATTTTCATGAGTTTTGCATACTTAAAAAGGCACTTTTACTGGAAGGTTAAATAGTATGTCAAAGTTTGAGGGAGTTGCAGCATCTTTACCGAAAAGATTTGATAGTTTTGTTGTTTTACAACTGTTTCATGTTTTCATGACTTTTGCATATTCATTACAAAGTAACCATCTTGCAATGCCAAATAAAAATAACTTCAGTGCAAATCACAGATACTTTTTATACTAACATAAATTTACCGATATAAATTCAAGTGGTTGGAAAACTTTACTGTATGTATGTATGTAAGTCACACATATTTATTTGAAAGCGTCGTCACACAACTTTGCCGATGGTGTGCATTGCTGCAGGTTGGCGTTTCAGGCGGGTGCAAACATTACTTACACCGCGAAAACTCGATACCAAACAAAGATATATTTCCACCAGCACGTGAGCTAACAGACATGGAAAGAGCGCGAATGGATAGACAGGTGAACTGACAGAAGCAGACAACCGGATATGTAGCGGGATAGACAAGGCACAGTGATCAAAGGTACATATATAATTACGAACATATCTACATGGGCAAATAGAAATACATCAAAAGTTTCCTTTTTTACAAACACGTACACATACATTCACATAGATACCTTACCTTACGTACAAACGTGTAGCATTGGCGTGCTTCTACGCGCTCTTTCGTGCTCCGCTCTGTCCCATGCATACTTGCATATGCTGACATACATTTAATATAGATATATATTTATGTAAATGTGTGTGTCTCTCACTATTTTGTTTTGCTATGCTTTACCACACAGTATCATTTTGTAAAAACTTTACTAATGGCACTCAAAATAAAATGTAAAGGCAAACTTTGTTATCGTATTTTTACTAACTGTTATTTTAGTTATTATCATAGTGTTGTTTTTAGTAGTAGTTAGTCGCATGACTAAATTATTTTTGCACTGTCTGTTTAGTTGAAAAACTTGGTTTGTTGCTGTGTGTTTTTCTGTTAAGTTTTGAGGTGAAAACGACATTGGTTTACGATGATTTTGACCCGTGGCATTTTACCTTTTGAATTGTATTGCAGGTTTGCATTTGAGTAAGAATATGGAGAAAGATATTAAACAAATTGGACAGTTTTCAAGATACGCCGAAATTTAAATTTCCTGAGTTATGAAGAAAAGTGATCTCAATAAGTTGTCATTACTGCAAAGAATGCAGTTGGTTGATAGAATTTTTTTTTTTATAAAATTAGAAGTAATTTTCTATTAAATGAGGTAAAAACATGTGACTGATTTTGTTTCGCTGTTTTTTTTTTTTTTGTTAAGGAGTTAGGGGTAGTCTACTATCGACCAAATATTTACAATCTTGGAAAAGACCGATGAAAGGAGAATCGACACACACCATCTTTTCGTCGACTTCAAAGCTGCATTCGACAGTAGAAAAGGAGTTGTCTGTTTGCCGCGATGTCTAAATTTGGTGTCCCCACAAAACTAATATGGTTTTGCATGATGGCGTTGCTCAACACCAGCAGCGCCGTCAGAATCGGGAAGGACCTCTCCGAGCCGTTTGATACCAAGCGAGATTTCGGGCAGGGGGACTCGCTGTCGAGTGACTTCTTTAACCTGATGTTGCAGAGCATCGTACGAGCCGCAGAACTTTATCGCTCAGGCACAATTTTTTATAAGAGCGTACAATTGTTGGCGTATGCCGATGATATTGACATCATCGGCCTTAACAACCGCGCTTTTAGTTCTCTCTTCTCCAAACTGGATAAAGAGGCAGATCGAATGGGTCTGATGGTGAAGGACGACAAAACGAAGTACCTAGTCACCACCGTCACTGTTGACAGTTATAATTTCGAGGTTGTTAAAGGCTTCGTTTATTTAGGAGCCAGCATTAACACCGATAACAATGTCAGCCTTGAAATCCAACGTAGAATATCGCAAGCGATGGAACGATGAGCTGTATGAGCTTTACGACCACATAGACATAGCGCAGCGATTAAAGATCCAGCGGCTACATTAGCTGGGTCGTGTCGTCCGAATGGGTACAAACGCTCCGGCTTTGAAGGTACTCGATGCGATACTAGCTGGTGGTAGTAGAGGAAGAGGAAGGGGTCCTTTGCGTTGGAAGGGAAAGTTTTTTTTCAAAATTTAAATTTTTTTAAACAATTAATTGTCAGTTTTTTTTCTCGAAAATCTGAAAAATATATCCTGAGGCCGCCATATTGTTAATTTTCAAAAAAAAGGCTTCGATCAGACACAAAATTATCTTTTAAAAAAAGAATTTCCCTTGTCTGAATGATTTTAGATGAATCTCCAAGGACTTGCGATGATCACCGCAAAGGACTTCTGGAGAAACGGGATCCACACAAATAGCGATAACTTTTACAATTATTAATAATTTTTTTTGAAATTTTGCTAAAGTCAATGCGAAACGTGATGTATTATGATTTTATGTTTGTAAAATAAAGCAATTGACAAACACAAAAATTATTGCAAAATATAATTTTTTCGGGCCTCTAACTACCACTAACCCCTTAAGGCTCTCGTCTCAAAAAAAATTGATTGTTTTTTTGCTTATCTATGTAGATTAAGGGTTCAAAAATATTGTTGCTAAACAATTTTTCGAAATTCCGAATAGTTACGGAGATAAAGACATTTTTAACCGTATCCTCTACAGCAAAACTTGAAAATTAGTTTTGAGGCAAAACAAAGCGTGATTTGCTATTTATGCGCAAAAATGTTGTTGGGTTTGTGGAAGCAAAACTGCAAAGCTAGTTTCCAGATATATAAACAAACATTTACGTACCTAAATCTGCTCATACTTGGGCGTTGAAATTTTTACAAAACCAGTTCTTTGAATTCAAGAAGGAACATACAATTTAGTTTGTCTCGAAACCACGTATTGACCACACATACATATGTATATAGCCGGTTCTACTGAACCGATTTTAATGAAATAAGATTTAAATGACGTAGAATTGATTTCGTTATCATGTGAACTACGATCATTTGGAAAAAAAGTGTAGTATTTTTTTGGACCTCTAAAATCAAAAAAGGGTAAAAAAATTGCTTTTCATTTTTGAACGTACGCCCTTTTTGTAATTTTTTTTTAAGATTAGTTCACACGATAACGACATTCATATTGAATAAGAATCTTTTTTCCTTTTTGATATAAGACACCTGTGAGTCCCGGAATATGTGTCGCCAGCGACATACTGTTTTTTGACGGACCTTTTTTGCAGGCTGACGAATTTTTGAACGAACCTCGTATGGCCAAAACAATGTGTTTTAACAATGCATCAAAGAAGAACATCCTAAAACAAAAATACAAAACCTCTTTTGTTTCCTTTTTACACGCTTTTAAAGAAACACCAAAAAACCAGGTCCTTCAACGTCAAAATCGCCAATTAATAATAAACTACATATAATGACTTTAAACTAAACTATTGAAACATCGCGGGTAACGAGATCTCTGACTATTTAGCCCCACCAGCCACTCCCTTCTGCAGCCATCAAAGCCACGTTTAGCAAACGGGTTACTTTAACCCACAAGCGCGCCAGGCAAGCTGAGAACGGCCACAGATGGGCAAAACTGATGTTACCTATCGTGTCCGACCGACTGTCACAAATCCTTCAGTCATTAAGCGGAAGGGAGTGCAGACAGCTGGTTAGACTGACGACGGGCCAGTTTCTGTGGGCGAAGCACATGGGAAAGGTATGCATTTCAGACAGTGCACTCTCTGCAGTATGTGGGGAGGAGAATGAGTCGGTGGACCATCCTCTGTGCGTCTGCCTGGCCTTCGTTCGAATCCGGCTTGAGGTCTTTGCCACTGATTTGTTAAGAAGCGACCACCTTGGCTTGTTGGCACCAAAAGATCTACTCAGATTTTTTCAGAGCTCGGCTAGATTTACAGAAAATTAAAACGCGAACCCGAGTGAAGTACAATGGACTTAATGTTGCTGGAGTGCTGTACTTGCTGTTTGTCCAGAAAAGAAAAAAACTATAAACGTACTCTTTATTTTAGTTTTACTTCCTTCTCTCTTTTCTAAATACAACTATTTCCAACTCATATTCTTCGTCAAAGTAAAGGGAATTTAGCTTCCATGTAAAATCTTAAATAGAATTTTAAATATCATACACAATTTTTTATTTTTTTGGTTTTTAACTCCATTTATTACACACAATCTGTCTTAAAAAAAAAGTTTAGTATTATTTAGAGTTACAATAGAATGAAGTTTAGCTTTGCGTAAGAACACACCTTTGACTGGAATCTCTGTAGCATTTTCAGGTTAGATTTTGAGGCGGAGCTTCATATTTCGACTCCGTACGTCCATATTGGCTTAGGAATTCCTTTGTATATGAGACCTTTATTGGCGAATGACAATGCTTGGCTACAACCAAGAACCAGAAAAATTAACGCCCAATTTTTTTTTGCTTTAAAAATATATCACACCTGTCTAGGTTAAGTTAGATTGAAGATCCTAAATTTCGACAGAGTCGAGATCTTCCAACTCATTAATTGATTGTCTACCCAAAATGGCGAGTCTCCGACTGGATAGAGCAGGATAGTGACACAAGTAGTGAGGGATCGTCTCTTCTTCTTCCTCGTCTAGACAACTTATGCAGAAGTCATGTGTTTTCACATCCATTCTCTGTGCTTATCTCCTCTTGGTAAAAGTTCTATGCGTTTAGCATTGAGAGTCGGCTACAGGTGTCGGGCGATTTTTCAAGTGGTTTCATTACGCCATCTTTCATTCGCTACTCTTACGATTTCATCGCGGATATGTAGTTTACATGTTTGCAAGGGTATACCTATATTATTGTCTATGTACTCATCAGTCAATTTGGTACCGATTCATCGGCTCTGAAGTTCCCCCAGTGTCAAAATGGCTAGGAACCCATGTTATCATTAGGTGAAATAACTCAGCCACCTTGTTAAGAGATGCGCGGCATTTCATGGTTACCTTGGAGGTTGTCGGCTGTTTTGTGAGGGATTTTATCGCCGTCTGGCTATCAGTGAAAATATAGATACCATCTCCAGGTATCACACCACACTGTACCAGTGTCACCAGTGACGCCTGTCTAACAGAATACCTAAATATTTATTGTATCATTATCTGTGTGAGGTATTAGAGCGCTGTTTAGAGGTACGGCAAGGCATGAGTTGTAGCGAGGCATGAAAGTAATCTGCACAGATTTGGTTTCGTTATCAAAAGTAAAAATAAGAACATATTCGTGTAAACGCATCACTTTAATTTGTAATATGAGAAATGTTCCAGTAAAGTGCGATCCAAATCTTACTAAGCATCCTTAATAGCCAATTTAAGCACTAGTACAGTTTTTTACTGGTCCTTGCCCTTTTCTGTGCTTAAAT
Organism: Anastrepha fraterculus; assembly: GCA_037575425.1. Taxonomy (NCBI): domain Eukaryota; kingdom Metazoa; phylum Arthropoda; class Insecta; order Diptera; family Tephritidae; genus Anastrepha; species Anastrepha fraterculus. The sequence continues at coordinate 20,895 of JAYXIM010008099.1, read as the reverse complement.
TTTGAGCGTCATGCACCCTGAGAAGCTCTCCACCGGATTCGAGTCGGGACTGCAGGGACTGCCAGGAACTGTTGTGCTCGTTAAACCATTTCAATGATTCTTTAAAAACATGAATGGCAGTGTTAGTTTGTCGGGAAAAGCTCTTAAGTTCGTAAAAAAATACCCGATAGAAGAAATATACTGAAAAAATCTTGTAAAAAAATTTTAATAATATTTTGTGATTTATTCAATGCTGAAGATTTTGGTATAGCGTTTTTGAAACTGAAATATCTTTGGTTTTTGGTTTATTACTTAGAAATTTGTGAATATAATTTAAATATAATATATTTTAAAATATTTTTTTTTGTCAGCTTTTGTAGGCAGAGCAGAGAAAATTACGAAAATTCACAACAGGTCATCTGCCAAGGTTGGAAAGAAATATCGGTAGCTATATGACTTCTTACAGACCACGCCCTTCTCGATAGACGCAAACCAATCAGCGGCCTCCCACAGTGACTTTTGCAGAAGCTGCTATGTGGAAGAAAAACCAAAAACTATCAGGCAAGTATAGCAGTTACTATGTAACTGCCCAGCAATATGCTAGGAGAAAAGAAAGATAGAAACAATTTTCAGCAGAAAGGTTTTAAGTGAATTAAGAGCGGCAATTTCTGCCCTCAAATATGGGCAAAAATGGTGTTTTTTGCACTTTTAGGTTAGGATATCTCGAAAACCAGAGCTGATAGAGCAATTCTGAGGCCAGATTTGGATTCAGCGCATCATAAACCTTCGGAAATATATAGTCTGGTTTCTGGGTCTGAATGTTGGTTAAATTTTGTCGGCCTAGTTCCATTAAACACGAAAGATACGATTATCGTAAAAACTCAAACTAATAAATTAATTTTAGTTATCAATCCGAATTTTGCATGGACAGAGAAGCAGATATTAGTTTAAATTATTTCGGATACTTTTCCTTGTAGACTAGTGTAATTTTAAAGGGTGGTTAAGTTTCAAGGGTTGGTGTGGATTTTGAATAAAACACAATTTTTTTAAGAAATTATTGTCATTTCTCTTTATTATGATAAATTTAGTATAGCTCAATTACGTGTGGAACAAAATGGCCGCTGCGGCCTCGCCGGCACACCTCCATCCGATAATCCAAATTTTCGATGACGCTGAGGCATAATTGAGGTTCTATGCCGTTAATGTGCCGAATTATCTCCTCCTTTAGCTCTTGAATTGCTGTTGGCTTATCGAGGAACACCTTTTCTTTCAAATAACCCCAAAGAAAGAAGACCGACGGTGTCAAATCACATGATCTTGGCCGCCAATTGACATCGCCGCGACGTGAAATTATTCGGCCATAAAATTTTTCGCGAAAAAGAGCTATGGTTTCGTTAGCTGTGTGACAAGTGGCACCGTCCTGTTGAAACCACATATCGTCCACATCCATATCTTTCAATTCGGGCCATAAAAAGTTCGTTATCATCTCACGATAGCGAACACTATTCACAGTAACTGCCTGACTGGCCTCATTTTGGAAAAAAATACGGCCCAATGGTGCCACCGGCCCATAAACCGCACCAAACAGTCACTCTTTGTGGGTGCATTGGTTTTTCGGCAATCACTCTTGGATTATCATTCCCCCAAATGCGGAAATTCTGCTTATTGCCGAATCCACTGAGGTGAAAATGTGCCACACGAAGTGCGCGATATGCATTTTGATTTGATTGCCCTGATAAGCCTGAATAACTTTAACGCGTTGCTCAATTGTGTATCTTTCCATGGATTTAATTGAATTAGTCTGAAAATGAAAAATGTGAAATGAATCGCAGAAAAAACTTGACGTTTAGGTGTGGTTTACGTTCAACATCGGTCCTTAAAATTTAACCACCCTTTAGAACGAAAAAAAAATTGTTTTTTTCAGGGTTCCATATACCTATTTCGCTTAGTGTATATGTATGTATAGCTCTAAAAATATAGAGCAATTATCTTGTTTGTTTGTTCAATGCTTACAAATATTTTTTTACATATGCTTTAATAAGTACGACAGAGAAAAAGTGAAAAATTCTGCGCTAAATAACCTTTAGTGCTATCTGGGTTAATTTATAAGGGAATTAATTTTTTTTATGCAAATATCGACCTTCACCTCCCTGCTTCACTTTTTCGCTCTTCAAATACCATAAACTTTTGCCTTCATAATGGCAAATGCTTGTAATTTTAAATCAAATTTATGTTACAAATCTGCAACTATTCGATATCTGATTGCCAAAATATGACAAATCCTTTTCTCATTTGGCTGACACACATACATATGCACATATTTATTCGAAAGTAACGAAAATAGTTGGTTTCGCCTCAACACCCAAATCAACATGAATTACACAATTTTTACACTGCAAATCCATCGATTGTGTGCTTAGGCCTACGAAATCCGATTTGTGTGAAACATGAGAATACGAACATACACGCACTCGAATCCATAGAAGTGTGTGGGGGAGAGGAGCTAAATTTTGGGGCAAACCTAGATATTATATACTAGAAATTTGTTCGCAGTAGTCACTTAAATGGTAGATTCCATATGAGAAGAAAAGCAAATGAACTTCGAGTTGTGCAAAAGCCGAAAGTCGGCGTCCTTTCGTGCATGTATGTGTGTATGTGTGCGCATTCATATTTCTGCGAATGCGAGCTGGTGTGTGGTTTTGATGGCTATGCTGGCAGACAGCCAATTTATTTTATTTTTCCGCATTTAACTGCTCACTTGAATCGACTTTATATTTCTCAATTTACCTTTTTTGCCGTTATTTCTTGGGTACGATGTGAAAATTCGAAGATATGGTTTTCTTGTTGTTAATATTTTGGCATGTAAATGTAGAAACTGTCTTGTTTTTTTGGTTATTTTGTTTCGGTTTTTGTTATTTTATGGATATTACTTTTCAGTGTTGGGTTGAATGATCCTTTTACTGGCTACTGACAGCGAGAAACCTTTTAAAATAGCGTTTTTCATGATTATTTTTTCCTCCCCAAAAGCAAGATTTTCTTTCATTTTAGTATATCTAAGAAGAACCATTTTTTCTATCTCAGAAGTCCGTCGTTTTTCATTGTTTGCTGATTTCTGATGTATTTCCATGTTTTGTGATTATACGAGGTGTGGCTACCAAATAATGAGATTAATTCTGCTTTAAAGAAATTACGCGCGCATCGAATGTGAAGAATCTGTCGATCGACATTAGCTGGATTGACTTTGATTTTTCCATGGCTAACAGCTCATTAGCCCAAAACCTTCGCTTTCGAATGCAGCTTCTTTTGCTTCTGTAAAAAAAATCTGTATTGCCATAGAATTCCTTCGCACTGAAGTTGCTTCTCTGATTCTTGATCAGATAAATCAGGCAAAGTGTAGCAACGATTTAATCTGGAATTTTACATGAATTTTTTTTTATTTTTCTTCTCCACATGTATTTTGTACATCTCTGTTGACCTTAAGTATGATTTTAATAATTAGGTAAGGAATTTATATACGTCGCTTCACGGCCAGTGCGAAACATAGCAACTGATAAATAGTTTTCGTCAGGAGGTGGTATGTCTGCGGTGAACAAAACATAAAGTAGTGATCCTAGAACGCTTCCTTTCAGAACTCCAACTATTATTTGATGAACATCTGAGCAATTATTGTTATATTTAATATAGAAACTCCGGTTGGTTAGGTTGCTTTTTAGGTTCAAATAGTGAAAAGATGGTGGTGGTGGTGATGTTGTCTGACTGACACAGCCTATACCCAATTAGCACAAAATATGCCATTTTGATACACCACTTGTTGAACCACTGAGTTTTATTAGCCTGTGTCGCCTTTTTTCTTTTCTGTAATTTCTTTCAAGTTAGCCATCAAGACTTTACCCAGTATTTTATGTCGTAGAGCACCTAAAGTTCATCAGTTTTCGCATTACCTTTTATGTTCATATGACCAGGTACCCAGATATAAGTGAAGTCTGTCCTGCTGAGAATGCATTAAGGTCTTAATTGCATTGTCTGATAATTCGATGCTAAGATGGCTGCTTGATTGTCTGAAAAAATACATGCTTCCGTTAGTTGTTGTGGATGGTTTCTAATTATCCTGCAAGCTTCCCTTATCCCGAAAACTTTGGTTTGAAAAATACCATTCTGATTCCCCAAGCGAAAAGGCTTGGCAGTTTCGAGATCTTTCGAATATACGCTGGCGCTAACGCCGCAATCCATTTTGGATTCGTCTGTATAAAGTGCAGTTGTGTTCTCTTTGAGAACTGAATTTAAATATTATTCTTTTCGCGTGGTCAACTTTACCTTAAACTCTCTTCTGAAGTCTATGGGGTAGTACATATAACCTGATGAGCTGTTAGTAAGGCTTCGGCTGTTTAAAATAACACAGTGACCAAACGTCCTACCATTCCAAAAACCACCTTCTTTATTCTGAAGGCTGTATTCGGTGCTATTTGCCGTAGTTTTAAGTCTGTTGGTACAAGTAGCGCATGACATTAAGTGCCTCTGCTGGACATCTCATATACATTATATAATTGGCGCGTGCACCCTTTTTGGGTGTTTGGCCGAGCTCCTCCTTCTATTTGTGGTGTGTGTCTTGATGTTGTTCCACAAATGGAGGGACCTACAATTTCAAGCCGATTCCGAACGGCAGATATATTTATGAGGAACTTTTTCATGGCAGACATACAGTCGGAGATTTGCCATTGCCTGCCTAGGGGCGAGCGCTATTAGAAAAATGATTTTCTTAATATTGGTATTTCACCGAGATTCTAACTAACGTTCTCTCTGTGGTACTCTCGAATGGTAGTCATACACCAACCCATTCGGCTACGGCGGCCGCCATAGCTTCAGTTATTCCTGCGCAGTCAAAATGTAGTATTGTTTTGATTTTGTGAATTAAGCCTTTGTGCCACACTTTGCCAAACGCTTTAGCAATGTCCAAAAGCCACGGAGTAACGATTGTTTCAAGATCGAAATGGATTTTATATATTTGGGCAAGTTATTTTTTCATATATATCCGCCTTATAATAGACGTTGATCTGGTTGTTGATTTCTCTTTCTTCCTCATTCGATCGAGTTTCCTTTCCTAACTTTCTTTTCTCAATAATTTGCTTCTTAACTAATAGGAACGTCAGTTGCTGCTGTTATTGATATATTTTTTCCTTGCTTTGGCGTCAATCTGATCCCTGCTTGTAGTACAACGTCGTTGAAGTGAATAATGGCACGTTCAATGTCGAGTTGCGCTTTTAGAATCAGATTTTTTATAAGTTGCTTCTCAATATAGTGTCGGAATTCTTTCCAGTTGTCATCATAAAATATGCGAAGTGATGAATCTATAGGTTTAATATCACTTAAGTAATATTGAACTACTTTTTTAGGCGAATGGCCAGAAGAAAGTTGATAGCATGACTGCATTTTTAACTGGTTCGGGCTTATCTTTTGGTTATGCAAAAATCGTTTAAGTTTGGAACTTTTTTTTGTGTATGTTGAACAGTAGGTAATTCCTTGGGTACTTAAAAATCTGGAATTGGTTTCGCAAACTGCATTTATGAATGAATGGTTTTTAAGAGATTGGATGGAAAGATATTTAAAAGATGGACGAAAAGTCATTGAAGATGAATCGCTCCCAAGGCGCACTTCTACATGGTAAAAGATTCAAAGCTCAAAGGAATGGTGCCCGTTTTTTAGGATATTCATAAGATTATATACATTCCATGGCTCTCTGAAGGACAGTTAGTAGTAGGAATTTATTCTACAACAGTTCTTGCTAATGATGACCCGAATTGTGGAAACACAAATCATGGGTTTTCCATTCAGAAAATGTTGCAATCCAGTCTACATTGTCTGCCAAGAGGTTTCTAACCAAGTGTAGCAACCCAGCATTTAAACATTCACCTTATTCACATTATACAAAGGTGACTGATATCTGTATATAAAGTCTGCTTTAAAAGGAGCACAACCTGCACTGCTTTGAATAATTAAGGCTTCGCTTAGAGCTTTGTGAGGATAGAGGGGACGTGTACTTGTATTGTGAAAATGTGAATGAGTAAATTTGTGTGAAATCAAAACCAAATGATTTACCGTGTCCGTATACCCATTTAATGGGCCACACCTAGTAAGCAAGTTTTTGTGTGTACGAGTATGAGTGTACCTACTTTAGGGTGGCAAAGGGCATGAAACACAAATAAGCTAGCGAAAACAAAAGAAAAAAAAACCAAAAAATAATGAAAGAACAATATTGAGCGAGGAAATACGAGTAAAAAATTGATTGCTTTCTCAGGTAAATTGTGTGAAGCAGACAATTGAGCAACTAAACGGTGAAAATTATGAAAGGCTATAGGTAAATCTTGCCCAGTAGAATGAGTCGTGATGCGTCCCAAAGCGAAAAATAAAAGAGTATTTCTTTTGGCATACAACTGGGACAACAAATTTGATTTTTTTTTGCTTTTGTATTAAGGCACAGAAAAGGTGGTGCCCGCAGCTCTGTTTTTACACGGTTACGTTCTTCGGAAATGCGTGCAAAAAAAGTAATTAAAAAAAATATATGGGACATATGATAAATTTGGGGACAGATTCCACAACTTTAAAAAGTCACGTACGATTTAAAAACTTTAAATGCTTTCCCAAAAAATCGTGCAGCAGAAGTGATATTATAATCCATATTACGTAAGTATTTATAAAACAAAAACCGTTCATTTTTATTAGAAAAAAATCAAAATCAGTGTACAGTGAAATTTTAAGCCACAAATACAAACTTATAAAAATTCAAACTGAAACTAGTAAAAAATAAATAAATTTTGCAACTTCTTGATAAGAAGCGTGCACGTTTATTACGGATTGGACCAAAAATGCTACCATCAGTATATGGTACACCATATGTCAGATATTATGCCTGATATGTCCAGTCCATCTATCGGTTTTTTTTTTCAAATTAGTAACGGCTTCTTTTGGTTTATTCTTTGTAACATTTGGTTTTTGCTTTCCCGAGTTGTTTATACAAAGTGGCACAAAATTAATCATCCTATCGGAAAATGTATAATTTTTTGCAAATGTGCATATTTGGCCTTTGTGAACTGAGCAGCTGCAGTATGCGAACAGACAAGCCATAGAAAATAAAGATCTAATAAAGATTTTCACCACTCAAAATAATTTTTTTTATTCAGTAAAAAAATTATTCAAAATTGGGTGATTAATTTTGCGCCTCCTGGTACAATATTTGTTTTTCAGCCAGACGCGACTAAGATTACATTGAAACTTTAAAGCGTAATTGGACTGCGTTAGTTCTAAAATGAACTTATTGCTCTTACAGGAAACATTTTTACTTGAGAAGATCTCATTTTTGGAATTATGTTTTGGTTGGAAAAAAATTTGTTGTTGATATTTGTGCAAGAACAAAAATTCCGTGGAAAAAACTTTATTAGTGAACCGTGCTATTTCAAAATCGTGTAAAGCCGCGTGTTTCAGGGTATTTCTAAAGATATTGTATTCAAGGGAGTGCTGTCGGGAGAAATATTCTTTAATCACTTTGAAATCGTAGAGATATCAAGAGAGATCTATAAAGGATCTTGTTGGTAATTAATCTGCTGAAGCTTTGCTGCCGAATTCTCGTTTGGGTTTTACTAGACCACGATTTGAAATTTTAGTGCATCCATATGGGAGAGAAGGGTCTCCTAATGGAACACCACAGCAACGTTGCAGCTTGAATTCACAATCAGGTGGCTTAAAATAATGCACCAGTTTATAGTCCTGGCTCTTCCCACACACAGCACATCGTTCGTAATACGTTTTGATTTTATTTGTCTAATTTTTAGTTTTATTTGAATATAAAATTAAAAGCATAGAGCTAAGAACTCTAAAGGGATAAAAATTGACATTTTGCTCGCATTTCAGAAGGGAGAATTGCCGAAATCACTTCTTCCTTGGATGTATCGAAGCAAACATTACAAAGTCCTCAATATGTCAGTTACACAGTGCTGAAGTCACCAGCAACAATAATATCTTCATAAGGTAACGATAATTTCTTAATGGTATTCGCGAGTTGGGCGCAGTCAACATTTTTATTTGGACGGTACACAGTACCAGCAAGAACTTGACAAATATTACAGACAATTTCCTTAAAAGCTACGCTAGATTTGGACTTCATAAAACGTTTCTAAGACTCCTTCACAAAGACCTGCCAATTTTATACCCTTTGACTGCGAAGAGTTTATGTGCGACGAAGTGAAGTGAACCATGTTTCTGATACGCACACAATATAGATGAGAGAATTTTCAAAATACTGCTTAGGTTAGGTTGGAGAGGTGCTGGTCGGTTGGTTGGGAGGATGGGCTTAGAGTGTGTGGATTATGAACGATGACTGTGCTGCGTTTGCGTCAACTGCTTTATGCTGCTGATGAAGTTCGACAGATTTTTAATGCCAACGCCAGCTATATCAGAAGTAAGAGCCAAGATGCCTAGATCTTAGCTCCGCCAAAGCAGTGCAGCTAAGGAGAAGGTGCTGAGATGATTCCACCTTATCCTCCATACATCCGACGCAAAAAGGACTTGGGGCAATTCCAAGTCTCTCAGGATGCACTTCTCGAGCAAACCCACGAGGTTTGAGAACTGAGATTTTGTCAACCTCAGAATCTCGCCCGAGTGCCCATATCCACACGTGGCCAGAAGAATTCGCGACCTTTCAAGTTTTTTTACTTGTCCAGCACTCGCTGAGTTGGCGTGAAGCCCATCTTTCCAGGAGCAGACTGCAGGTAGTCAGGGGAATCCAAATTCTCCCCCTTCGCTGGAAGTCACCTCACAGGTCCCTTGTCTGGCCAGCTCATTCGCCTCACAGTTTCTTGCAATATTGCTGTGCAGTTTCGAATATACCGTCACTGACTCGAGGGCCCTAATTGGCGCTTGGCTTTCGGACTAAACACTTACTTTTTTGACATTTAGTACGCATGTGAGCAGCCAATCAGCTGCCTCCTTGATTGCGGCTACATCTGCCTGGAACACACTGCAGTCGTCCCGTAACCTGAGTTTGAGTCTGATGATCCCTCAACCTTTACTTCCCACTTCGATCCATTTGTGAACAAGTTCATCAGGTCCTGTCTCCAAGTGCAGTACCCTGTCCACTCTTCCCTTGATGGAGTGTGAGTGGAGAAAGTTCCGGTTGGTCTAAGCGAGGGTATACATGGATCCGTTGGAAGGGGGATGAACTCAATGTTTCTAAGGATGCTTGAGTGTCCATAAGTGAGGTTTAGCCTGTAGTCTCAACCCCTCAGTCTGATTGCGGTACGTGCAACGGCAATTCTGCCTGCGATGTCTACGTTTACCACATTTAACATTGCGTTGAGCGCCAGTGTAGGAGTTGTTCGAAGCGCCCCACTGTTCCAATGAGTGGCGACCTTTGAACTCTCGCCACGTTCCTTCACCAATCTCTAGATTTACAACTCTACTCTAGACGAAAGACCCCATCTTTTGGCAGTTGCGCTGCCCGTTATGAATGCATCTGCTTTCTTCAGAAACTTTACTTTTATGCTATAAATTTCAGTCTGCAGTAAACAAGCCACACCAAATCTGTGAAAAATTTGCCACATTTCCCGTGAAAGGGTTAAGAGTGCAGGTCTTCCTTACTCGTTTAAGATGTTTGAGGTTTCGTTCTTATGGAAATACTTCGTAGGGGTTCGTAGAACTTAGTAAAACTAAGTTTTTGGTTTCCTCCTGCATTGCTCGCGTATGAGAGTTTTTCAAGAGGATAAACAAACTATCTCTCAAATAATATGATTGCACACGAAAATGTAAGTAGCGTTAAGGAGTAGTCGAACGGATGAACTACTACTGGGTATATGGCATTTTATGTAGCTTTCTATGTATGTATGTATTTGGGAGGAAGTCGTGGTCGTGGCCATTCATTTCTGTTTCTCTTTTTTTATTATTTAGGTTGCATTAAGTTGTATTTGGGTAATGCTTGTTAGCTTGAGAAAGTAAAAGGTGAAAATGTGGCATTACTAAGCAAACAATGGATTTAAAAAGCTCCTTTGAAGTCAGTAACTGCGTTAAGAAAGGCTGATAGCGGGGAAAGCGACACATTAATTTTGATTAATTCGGTATAAATTTTGTTTGGTGACTATGAGAGAGTTGGTGTGAAGCCAAGTTTATGACGCCAATAAATTATGCAATTTGAAATCGATGTTCCGCCTAAAGAATAAACGAATTGCAAAGTTGGAAAAATAAAATGATACAAAGCATTTTACTGCATACTAGGCATATTCCGTCCAGAATACATATAGATTATATATTAATCAGGTTCCGATCTTGCAAACTCTATTTACTGCTTATGGAATCAAGAAACAGGGAAGCCTAAATTAGGACGGGAATGGACCTACACACATTTTAGTCAAATTTTATTTGTGTTGGCTGTTAATACTTGGAAGCAAACAAACTCACTGACAACGGGAGCTGTAGCTTGTAATATCAGACGGACGGACGAAAATATTGGTTTTAGAATATAAAGTGGGTGTGGTTTTTATCCGATCTCAATAATATCGGATCTAAATAAAGTGGGTGGCATTACGTATATCACATTTGGGCCCACTTTTTTAAGTAGTTATTGAGATATGGCCATTTGTACAAAAGTGGGCATGGTACTGTCCATTTTCAAATATTTTACTTGAGTCGTATTTACGGTTTCGAGTCCTTGATTTGTACTGAACTAAATTTGAGTAATTTTGCTTTTTTTTATTACAGAGATAATTACTGTTCTATGTCAAGTTTTCACAATATTTTTTAAATTTTATTTTAATATTTTTTTTAATGAAATTATATTTATTTCTTCCATAGAAGCCATATATTGAGTTGGGGAAAAAGTAAATATTCCTTCAGTAGAACTCTTTCTGCTCTATAAACTATGTTAAGGGGTTATAGGCAGTTATGAAGCAAATAAAAGACGGGTTGTCAAGGATTTATCCTGCAGAAACTTCGGAATATTTTAATTTGAAAATTTTTGGCGGTTATAAAAGCATCCTTCAAGAACGTAACACAATTTTTTATTTATGAAAATGTTGATTATAGAGTGCGCTGCAGGCGATTTCTGGAACCTCCTTTAAAAAAAAAACGATTTACGGTGTACATCGTAACTCAGGATTGGATTATCTGAAATCAAAAAACCAAACAAATTTTGTTAATATATTAGATTATCTAGTAATTAATCGTTCGGCTAATCAAAATAGTGAATTTTCACAAAATGGCAGCTTTTAAAAGAAATAATTTCGATTTTTACGTTAAAATTTGGCCGTAAATTGATTATAAAATGGGAAATAAGTATCAGATTTACAAAAGGAACGATCAATTACTAGAAAATGTATCTTTAAAGATTGAGTTAAAACGGTTGACCGATCAAACAAGCCGTTTTCGAGATATCGTGTACACCGACTTGAAAAATGCCGTTTTGAAAAAAAACACATTTACAGTTTCAATACCGGTTGACACATCTCCGAGGCATCTCTACATATTTAGGTATAACTCCGAAAGTATTGCTTAGATCTACTTCAAATTTCGTGCGTATACTTTTGAATATATGTACATTACAAAAATGCAATAAAAAAAATAGATTTTTTTGAAAGTCATAACTGCGTATAACCCCTTAATTGTATTTTGGAGTTATTTAACTTTTTATTCGTTTTGAGGCTTAGATATGAAAGGCTCTTCTTTGCTTTTTATCGAGGTCAGAAAGCTGCCGAAGCAGCCCGGGACATTTGCGACGTGTATGGAGAAGGTGTCATAGGCACGAAAATGGTTTGCAAAGTTAAAAATTGGTGACGTTGGTAACACACCCCGCAAATCACCCGGCGCCCGTTGGAATTTGTCGAAAGCTCCTGCTACCTCGACTGCACTACCTCGGCTGTACTTCAGTATGGGAGTGAAACATGGCTTGTCCCTAACACCTTCACACAGATCCTACAAACCTGCAGATCCTACAAATGCCTCCGCATCATCTGTAGAATATTCTTGCCAAATACCATCAGCAACGACGTGCTGGTGAGAATAACAATGTGGCAAATCAAATGATTAGTCAAAAGCAGAAAGGTTAGGTCAGAGGTCGCGCTCGGCAGAAGAGTACCTGGAGAAGGTCGCTGTTACGCGAGCTAGCAGATGTCAACATCACATGTGAACCATGTACGGAGGAAGGTTCTTGAATAAAGAAATAAAATTGGAAGTTTTAACGGGCTGTACCGGGCAATCTAGTTAAATTTTTACTATTTTTTTAAGTCGGTATTCGGTGACTTTTCTATATAAAAAAATTCTGTAAAAACAGCACCCCATTATACTTCAATTGTATCTTATTCTTTCATATTTGCTATATCTCATGCTTCTTGCCTTTTTTCATTCTATTTAGTCACGCAGCATTATTATTTCTATTGGGGAAAAAATGAATCTATCGCGTAAAGTACAAAGAAGTAATACTTAAAAAGCGTCCGCGTGTAAGCAAACTCCTCACTTGCATGCTGATATTTACGAGTATTAATGCAGTTGAGTGCTGTTTTTATTTCACTTCAATTAGGGTCAGTAAAGACCAACTCTTCACTACTCACGAACCAGTACGAGCATGCGAGTTTTTAATATTCAATTATAATTTCTCTTTCGAGGCTCCGCGAAGCGTAAGTGTACATTACGTGCATTCAGTGACCCTCGACATTTTTCGAAATAATTTGTACTTGAAATTAATTTATTGTATAAAAAGTGCAAACACGAGAATTGCATTTCAAATGCAAGCGCAACAATGTTGCTTGTGACCATATAAATGCGCATATGCAAATTCGTGTGTATATATGTATGTGTATGAGTGTATGTGTGAGACTCGAATGACAGCAAAGCGAACATAAAAGCTATGCCAACCAGCCAGCCAGCCTGGACACAGTCAGCGTGCCAGTTTCGCGTTATCCCTTAAATTTTTTAATTTGCATTCAGCAGTCGCCACGTTAGGGCATCGATAGAGTTGGAGGTGTTGGTGGCGGTGGCGGTGGCGGTGGCTTTGGCGGTGGCGCTGACGGTGGCGGTGATGGTGACGAAGGCGTTCGCAACGTTGGCTGTGCTATGTTGTGATTGTGTCACGTAGCCACGCATGCCGCTGCATACAACCTTGCGCAAATGTAGCAAGTACACGCACACAGATCTGCATATTTTTATACGAGTATGTGTTTTTGTGTGTGCACTTGCCACGAGCTCACACATGAACATCGGCACTTGAATTTACAGCCAACTGAATACATTCATATGCCTAGATTTGCCCTTGACCGAAACGCGAGTGAGTTCAGTTATGCTTGACATTTATATTTTATTTTTTGCGAACAATTTTTTTTTCAACCAAACAGATTTCGCCTCCAAAGCAGATGACCCAGTTGCGTCAAGATAGCTGTGCTGCAGCTAGTTAACTCATACGCCGATATGGAATGCGAATGTGAACGGCATACAATGATTCAGAGATTTTTTAGCTTAGATTTCGTTGACTCCATCGCTCATGCTTTCTCGTAGTGTATTTAAGTATTTTCCACACGCAGCGCTCGAAACGATTTACGGCGCCTAAATGTAGGCGAGCAAAAAGCGTTTAAATTTTTGTTGCCTTTTTTTGGCATGCGTTGGCGATAACACAGTTCGGGCGAGAGATATATGCGCATTGCTATATGCCACCTGTCAATTTCGCTTTCGTGCTTCGGGAGGCTGAAGGAAGCTGCCTTAATAAGCGCTCGTTTGCCTGCTGCTAATTAAACAAAATATAAGTAAAAGCAATTGATGTGAATATTTAAGTTTGGCAGGCATGATTTTGTCTTGCCTTTCACCAACGGGGAGGGATTTGGTTGGTGTTTCGTGGCGCATGACACAGTTACATAATACCTTTTGACTAGCGGAGATTAGCTTGGCATTTGCTCAATTTAAGATAAAACTTTCAGCGCCAAAATGAAACTTTCTTAAGGTGTATCTACATGCATGTGTATGGGTGGAAGCACTGCACAGTGCAACGTGCATGGCTAGGAAATTTGGAGGAAATAAATAGATATTAATAAATTTTTCGGTTAAAATGGGGAAAAAGCTTAAAATGTGGAGTAGGGAAGGGAAAAATAGAGAAATAGCTGTTAAAAAAAATCATACTGTTATTTTTTTAGATTTTTTATTTTGCAATACAACTTTTTTTTGCAAAAGTTGCTAGAAATGTTTAAAAATTGTCAACTCCGCAATCGCCTAATGCGTTTCAGTCTAAAATAATTTGGCGCGAAATAAATCACCCTAATTTTTTCTAATGGCGTCATACAGCTGTCATATTTGACACTTGCGAAACAAATTCTAAATCCCTCAGAATTCAAACTGGAGTTAGACAAGGGAAAACGCTCCGATCAACAGTCTTAAACTGTATGCTATGCTGAACTGGACATAAATTAAGCAGAACTACCCAGAAAGTCGCATACGTGGCTAACATAGCAATGGTCAGCAAAAACATCTACGCCCTATCAAAACTTCACGCATATTGAAATTGCAGCTGGTAGAATTGGCTTTAAAACCGACGACGATAAGACGAAACAAACGGGAATGTTCAGACAAAATATGATAACATCAGACATACTGAAATTTGGCGATTTTTATTTTGAAATCGTGGAATCCTTTACCTACTCAACTTTTAAATTGTGTAGAGACAATCCAGCAAGCCTCATCATCGATTAGGGAATTCAAGCAACTAACAAATCGTGTGCGTCACTAGGGAAACCCTTCAAATCGAAACTATTAAACAAGCAATGCAAATTTATTCTGTAAAAAACCACCTTAGACCGGTCTTATGCTATGGAATTGAATAGAGAATGCTAATTAAAGCAGATAAAGCTAAACTGGTAACCTTTGAATGAAAAATACTATAAAAATAATTTTGGAGCAATGAAATATTATGGCGACTAGTGTATAAGGTCAACTAAGTAGGCAATTGAGTAGTAAAGTCCTCTCTCGACGAACAAAACTAACACTCTACAAGACTCTCATCATGCCCGTCCTAACGTATGGCGCAGAAGCGTGGACGATGACAACATCCGATGAAGCGACGCTTGGAGTGTTCGAGAGAAAGATTCTGCGCAAGATTTTTGGACCTTTGCACGTAGGCAACGGCGAATATCGCAGACGATGGAACGATGAGCTGTATGAGCTTTACGACGACATAGACATAGCGCAGCGAATAAAGATCCAGCGGCTACGTTGGCTGGGTCATGTCGTCCGAATGGATACAAACGCTCCGGCACTGAAAGTATTCGATGCGGTACCAGCTGGTGGTAGTAGAGGAAGAGGAAGGCCTCCTCTGCGTTGGAAAGATCAGGTGGAGAAGGACTTGGCTTCACTTGGTGTGTCCAATTGGCGCCGGTTAGCACGAGAAAGAAACGACTGGCGCGCTTTGTTAAACTCGGCCAAAATCGCGTAAGCGGTTATCGCGCCAATTAAGAAGAAGAAGTGTATAAGGTAGAACGACGAGCTAGACAGCTTAGGAAAGGTGAAATCTTATAGGTTTCGTCAAAGCGCCAAATTGCAGAAGCCAGAGCGTTCAACACTAGAGCAAGAGGAAGACCGAGAACAAGATGGGCCACCGAATCAGCGGAGGACTACAATAAACTTGTGATAAGGAATTGAAAAAAGTCGCAAGCGATCGAGTTGTATGGAGGTCCCACGCGCAAAAGGCCAAAGCTCACAAAGAGCTGTAGAGTCAAAAAATGATGATGATGATGGCCTAAAGGGTCTTTCAAGAGACGCGCCTAAAAAGATTTATTCTTTCACGTGTAATTATTTTTATAAAATACTAGCATTCCCCAGTGGGCTTCGCACCACCATACATAAAATGTTTTTTTTATATCGCAAGATATTTTTCATATTAAGTTTTCTTTATAGAACTCGTAAAATGTTTAAACAGTTGAATTAGTTGATTTTTTCATTCAACATCCTTTCTACAGATGTCACAATAGCCTTTTCTGTACTTTTTTAAAATTTGATTGTGGTGCTCACCTATATACAGGTAAGGTGAAAGAGCCGATAAAAACTTGTAATTAAACTTTGATTCTTTAGTTTCCATTTCAATTTTTTACGCTAAATAAATTATGCTAAAATAAATAAAGTTAAAAATGTTTTTCCAGTTCCTTGAATGCTCCAGTTTTTATTATATTTTCGCCCAAAATTAATATTAACATAATACACTTACAACCACAACAGTACAACAGAAACGCTCATAAGCGGCTGTGTATTTGTTATTGTTTTTCCCATACAGGCATTTCGTATGAGAGGAAACCATTACTCACATAAAATATCATAACTCAGGAACGGCTGCATCCCCCTTTTCTGCCATTCGATGGAGTACATATGGCAACGCACCTCCCAAATACATATAATTTCACAATTAAATCCATTAGTGCTTTACATTTTTGCCGAAATGGATACTCATGTGGTTAAAACACATTCTAGGGCTATCCAGGTCCACGTTTTGGTCTATATCTCGAGACCCTAGTTACGGAGGGGCATTAAAAATACTCTATACTATAGAATCATCAGCAGCTTCCATTTGCTACCCATATTGTACAAACACATCCTAGGGTTACCCGGGTCCACGTTTTGGATTATATCTCGAGACCCTAGTCACGGAACGGTATGAAAAATACTTTATACTATAGAAATCATCAACAGCTTCCATTTGCTACCCATATTGTACAAACACATCCTAGGGTTACCCGGGTCCACGTTTTGGATTATATCTCGAGACCCTAGTCACGGAACGGTATGAAAAATACTTTATACTATAGAAATCATCAGCAGCTTCCATTTGCTACCCATATTGTACAAACAAATCCTAGGGTTACCCGGGTCCACGTTTTGGATTATATCTCGAGACCCTAGTCACGGAACGGTATGAAAAATACTTTATACTATAAAAATCATCAGCAGCTTCCATTTGCTACCCATATTGTACAAACAAATCCTAGGGTTACCCGGGTCCACGTTTTGGATTATATCTCGAGACCCTAGTCACGGAACGGTATGAAAAATACTCTATACTATAGAAATCATCAACAGCTTCCATTTGCTACCCATATTGTACAAACACATCCTTAAGTTATCGGGGTCCACATTTTGGGCGATATCTCGAGACCCTAGTTACGGAGGGGCATTAAAAATACTCTATACTATAGAATCATCAGCAGCTTCCATTTGCTACCCATATTGTACAAACACATCCTAGGGTTACCCGGGTCCACGTTTTGGATTATATCTCGAGACCCTAGTCACGGAACGGTATGAAAAATACTTTATACTATAGAAATCATCAACAGCTTCCAATTGCTACCCATATTGTACGAACACATCCTTAAGTTATCGGGGACCACATTTTGGGCGATATCTCGAGACCCTAGTCACGGATCGGCATCAAAAATACTCTATACTATAGAATCATCAGCAGCTTCCATTTGCTACCCATATTGTACAAACACATCCTAGGGTTACCCGGGTCCACGTTTTGGATTATATCTCGAGACCCTAGTCACGGAACGGTATGAAAAATACTTTATACTATAGAAATCATCAACAGCTTCCAATTGCTACCCATATTGTACGAACACATCCTTAAGTTATCGGGGCCCACATTTTGGGCGATATCTCGAGACCCTAGTCACGGATCGGCATCAAAAATACTCTATACTATAGAATCATCAGCAGCTTCCATTTGCTACCCATATTGTACAAACACATCCTAGGGTTACCCGGGTCCACGTTTTGGATTATATCTCGAGACCCTAGTCACGGAGCGGCATCAAAAATACTCTATACTATAGAATCATCAACAGCTTCCATTTGCTACCCATATTGTACAAACACATCCTAGGGTTACCCGGGTTCACGTTTTGGCCTATTTCTCGAGATCCTGGTATCCGATTCTTAAAATTTTAAAACACAAACCATCTACTGAATAGTCCAAACAAAGCCTAAAAATTTGGTTTGGCTAGGTGGGCCCGTTCTTGAGTTATAAGATTACCAAGGAAATGTAACTTCTTTTTATATATATAGATGTCCATCATGTGAAAACTGAGAATCGATGACGTCGAGGTATCGACGTTGAAGACTGTTCACCAAAAATTGGCGTTAGAGTAGCAAAATTCTCAATAGAACGCCTAGTTTTTGGTTCGTCAGTTCTTTTTCTATGCGTGACAGTCCCAGTTTCTTGAAATTTTTTGACCAAAATTTGAATTGCCGATTCCTTCGACAAAATGTGTTTTTCTTACAGACTGACGATTTTGAGAATAAGTTTCAATAATTTTAATAATTTTTTAATAATTTTTGTATGTTGTAAAATTGTATATCTCTCTACTCGACAAATGCCAAAGATGACATCAAAAATGGTACTACGAATTGTTCACTATTGACATCTAGGAATCATATTTGAATGAATCCCCAGAAAGCCGGCGTTCCCAAGTAGACAAGCAATGGAGAGCATAAAGGCCAAAGAAATTTTCATCGCTCAAATTCATTTTTTTGTTTTATTTAGTAAAAAAGATATTCAAAAACAAACTTTGGTGATTATTTTTCCGCCACCTTGCGCATTCCATCAAAAATTATGTGCAGAAAAAACATTTGCCGCTTTGCAATGAGACGAACGTTTTTCTCTTCACGAGGTATGATTTTTGCATGGCTAAATAAAATAAGTGGACATTCTTTGAAATGAGATCCGAAGTAAAACACGATTGTTATTAGACGACATATACACACTTAATAAAGCACGTTCACGGTCAAAATCTTAACAGTCTTCCCAATTTGAGGGGCCAATGAAATTTTTGGGTGACTCACAATTTTCGGCAATTCCAATTTATTTTCTCACACTAGTCTCCAAATCAAACAGATTTTGGCAAACATTCTACAACACAGTTTTGATTTTGTTAAAATTTTATTTCTATTATTAGAAGAGAGATATGTACGTACTTGATTTTTCCGAAAACGGTCGCTCATCGGCAGGCAATGGTGAACTTCTGAGTGTATTTCAGCCATGAAAAGGCTTCTCATAAAAAACATTTGCCGCTCGGAGTCGGCTTAAAACCTGTAGGCCGTCCATTTGTGGAACAGCATCAAGACGAACGCCATAAATAGGAGTAGGAGCTCGGCTCAACACCTAAAACAAGAATACGCGCTAATTATTTATTTGTGTTGAAGTCAAGACTTTTACGTAAAATTTTAAACGTAGTCGAAGGACAAAAGCGGACAAGTTTAGAACGGCGTTTTCTTCAACACTTCGCTCTATGAAATTCGCGAACAGATTTTTTTTCTAAGTAAGCTTCTACAATTTGGAACCCTTATTCTGGAGTGAAGTGATCCATGATGATGTGAAATGTCAAACCTTTCTGAGTAGAAGTCTCAACACAGTTTGCCATTCTCAGTTGCCAAATCACAGTTATCGATATCGATAGTTCTCATCCAGCTAAAAAAACATTCGATACATAAAATTTATATAATAAATATTGCATATCTGTGTCAAATAGCGGCGCAGATATAAAAAGCTATGTAAGTTCTTGTATGGGGCATGGCACTGCGCACTTTTTGAAAGTTACACATAGCCTATATTATGCCCAGGGAGCGCATGAGTCTACTTGAAGAATTCCGTTACTATCGGTTGAATACTTTCGACTTCTATCAAAGGCACACACACTCACACATCATTTTTTGTTGAACTGCATACTTTTTTTCCAAATATTTTGACCGTATACTTTGCACAACTGTTACATTGTGCTTCACCTTAACAGCTCCACCTTTGTTGGAAAATACGCAGATCGTTTAGCCTCGTTAAACTAAGCCCATCGTATGCCAATTGCGGTAAGACGCAGCAGGGAAAAGAGGCAGGAAAATTGTTTTATGGAAGCTGCTTTCTGGCAGCGCTGTGAAATTAAATGTTTGCCAAACAGCGTGAGAAAGGAAAATCCTCATCTCCCTGCTGGTATTTATCACAACTGAAATGAAGTCGCGGCGAATACTTACACCTACCAAGTAGCCAAATATTTGGATATTTCGCAAAAAGTTTGTGGCCTACAATTTCTGAATGTTTGCTTGTGTGCTTTCAACGTCACAATACCTATAGGCTCCGCAGACAAACTTTTCGAGTAAGTTGCTTAATGAAAGTAGAATTTATTCTAAAATTCCAAAAGAAAAAAAAAAAACAAAAAAAGTATGGCAAACTATAATACTTCCATGTGTCTCAGTGCACAAATGTCCTTATTGTACACACACGTAAATACGTAATATGTAAATGTGTGTATGTATGCATGTATGTGTATGTGTTCATGAAAAAGCAAAACACACTTTTCTTCTAATTTATTTGCGGCAATTAAAGTCGAGCAGCAAATGTCAAATGTACTGCCTCAGAATTTAGTGCCTAGTCGTACAAGTTGCTCCGAATTTCTTCTACAACTGCCTTCCTGATTATGTATGAACATTTCCTTCCTGCATGCCACCCAAAACCATTGTGCAATTTTCGGCAATGCATCACACACACACACATTCTGTTGTCACATAAATAACGAAATTTTGTCGTAACACGAAAACTTTAACAAAACTTTGTGTATTCAATGGAGACGCAGCTAAGTACACATTTCATATATATGTATGTGTGCACTTATACATTTCTTCTTCAACTTCTTTACTTGTGCTTCTGAATACTTTTGCTCATACTCTGCATATGCTTTTTACTCTTCTTCTTCAACACTTCGCTCATCTGCCATTTTGGGTGGCAAGCAAACTTTCTCTTTCGTTGTTGGCATATTTCTTTACCTGATTTGCTGTATTTATACGAAATCGATGCTTTTCGCATTGCAAAAATGGTGCATTTAAAGTTGCTCGAGCTGTTCGTATTAAATAATTGGATGTGTGTAC
>JAYXIM010008098.1:0-13651 GCA_037575425.1 Anastrepha fraterculus | reverse complement strand
GTAAGTGCTTTAAAGAGGAGCGTTTAAAGACGCAGTACTTAGGAAACTCACACACCTACACACATGAGTATATCCGTGAGTGAACATACACTCGTTTAGTAATGTATCCACACCACAAATGGCGTATGGCTAAGATATTTTCCTTGTGGGAAAATTAAAAATTGAACATAAAAAGATGAGCCGACCGGCAAACAAGCAGCCAAGCCTCGCACACATACACACATATCCACAGCACTCAGCACATAGCACAGTACTTTTTGTAGGTTGCTAGCGGAAGAGAGCGAGCGAAAAAGAAAAAATGAAAAAATGCTCATAAAACCAAACCGGCGGTTTAGTGCGGCGCAGCGTGGGAGTTGAAGTGGCGTACGGGGCGTATGAGTAACAATTTGGTGGCGGTGACGGAGGCGGCAAATAGGCTGTTTCTTGTAAATTTTATGCTTAGAAGCTCAGTGGGTTGCTCGCTTTTCGGTGTGGCACCAGTACATTAAGTCACCTGCTGTTTATTGTTGATTTTTGTGGAGTGCTTTTGTTTTTGTTTTTTTTTAGTATGCTTGTTACTACATAAATGCGCCTAAATGGCAACATAGTGTATCTCGGTAATTATAACTCATTTACCATGTGACCTTATTTGTTTATTTTAATTAATTATTAGCATCCTTACACCCTTTTATGGGGCAGTTGTTGGTTGCTACTCGTCTCATTGCGCGCGCTCTTAACAACGCAAGAGTAATAAAACGTACGCAAATATGTTCGAAAGAGCGCACGCTCGCTCTCTTTTATCCGCCTCTGTATGGCGGCGCTACGGATAAATTGCAGATGAAACTAACCTAGGCAAAAGGCGTGCGACGCCATCAAGTCGCATTCAGTTGTACGCAGCACAAGGCAGAGAAAACAATCGAATGCAGCGCGCGTCTTACCGCACGGCAATCAAAGGAAACAACTATAACAACAACACAAATACATTCACGTTTATACGGTTTGATGAGTGTTGACTATGGTGCTGTCAAAGTGTGCGTATTAAACGTGTGTTGACCACGTGTGGGTGTATGTGAGTGTGGGTGTGAATGCGCGCAAGTGTACACGCACAGATGAAAGCCTTTCTTGCGGGTACGCTGGAATACGAATTTTTTGGAAATTTGTGAGAATTTGTGAAAATTTGTGAATTGCAAATTAAACAGCGTAGATGAAAGAAAATAAATAAATAGATGAATAAATAAGTAAATAGATGAGTAAATAAGCGCTTTCTTAAGTGAAATGAATTCAGCAAGAAAGAAAACAACAAATTGGTATTCAAATTAAATAGAAATATGTTGAATAAGTTGAGAATTGTTAATTAAGCAATCGACCACCTGCTAGCCACCAGGCAGTGCTACAGTGAGGCAACAACGGATGTGAGAAGAATGCAAATAAATGAGTGAAGGAAAAGTGTTAATCAAAAGCAAGTCATCACAGCACAGCTGGTGCCGCAGTAAAGTATGCTAAAATGCGAGCACAAAAATACCTGAGTGGCAATTAATTATGTGTAACCTTGCGTCGCAATGACGTCATGGCCTCGCTACAATTGTGCAGTGTTTCTAAAGGCTAGCCAAGGTAGTACTTGAGTCGAAAGTCAGGCTACTGCTGGCCATCGCATACAAAAATACTCGCACCATCGCGGTACGGTTATTCTCGTATTTCGGCACGCACTTGCTACTTAACAACCCGCTGTCTGCTGACAACCTATAAAACAAAAAACTACAAAAACAAAAAAAAAATAAGAAACATAATACAATATAAAAAAAAATCCAGCATTGATTTAATGCTGTGTACCGTGCGCGTACGCAGTAAAAGTGAAGTGTGCCAAAGTTACGTGCTGAGTGGCAGTAGTGTTACCAGTAGTAGTGAGTGGTCAGCGTCCATTTTATCTACTCAAATTACGTTGCGCGTCGCAAATACAATTTAAGTACAATTTGATACTATTTCGGTGCGTCGGTGGATCGCAAGGGCCGCGTAGAGCCAAACGAAGCGAATAATATTCGTGTTCGCATGCAAGTGCTCGCTGACAGTTCCAAAAATATCCTATCCTCCTATCTGCATATAAGTACGCACAGTTGTCGCGGCACTTATGCATGTGCGCTGATAGCCAACTGACAAGGCGAAGTGTGTGCGTGCGTGTGTGTCTTTGTCGGTTACAGAATTACTCATACGCAGAGGCGTCAAGCTGAGTGCTTTGCGCACTTTTGTGTGTTCGAAGGAAAAAATGGTAATTTTTATTTCTTTTATTTTACTCAGATTCATACATAAATAAATGGATATAGTCAAGAGCTGAGATATGCTAGATGTGTATAAATATGTTCCCACATATTAATAATACAAATATGCGAATATAGAAAAAAGCTTCAAGGCGCGCGCGCGTTCATGCGGGACGTATTATATGAGCACATGCATATTTGAATGTGTATATTCATGCCGAAATAAGTTTGTTCAAGCGTTCGTTTCAACGTGCGTGTATGTGTGTTTATGAATATGATTTTTTTGTTTGTTTTTGTATTAGCTGAAATTGCACTGGCAAATTGAGCGCTCTAAGTGGTTCTATGCATGTCCTTGCGGGCATTTGTGTGAAATGTTGTGCATAAAATTTAATAAAACAACAAATAGAAATATATGCAGAACACTGTGCTAGTAATAGCCAGCAGGCGCACAATGAAAGAACGCAATTCGACCGCAAACCACATCTCTTGCCGCACAGCTACTTTTGCCGCTTCACTGCACTTCACTTCATGTTTTTATATGTATGGGTTTGTATGTGTGTGCAGTGTGCTTGCAGAGACAATTGTGAGTAAATAAATTGAAGTAAGTTGCGTATACGCCAGAGTGCCTGTGGTTAAGCGGTGTAGCATAGATTGGCATTGTTCGAGTATTGTGCGCTACGATTGTTGAGGATTGTGAAACTTTTAGATGAATAAGATTGCAATAGATTCTCTTAAGTATTCTAAGCGTTGTTCATTGTTTTAAGTAAGAAAAAAGTAAAGAATTATTTAAGCCCCACGACACAGCGTATTTTATGCTTTGAAGAATCACATAGCTGCATTTATTCTAGTAACTTTGAATGACATTTTCTTTCTCGTTATTGAAATAAGTTATATACAGGAGCACCAGAAAAGCCGGCCTATATATTAAAGGACATTATTACTTAGGGTATTTCTGATTAGTTTGTCTACATTATATGCAAAATTTAACGGTTTTCGAGATGTTCGGTTTAATGTTTTTTTATTTCTGGATCTGCTTCTTTGTTTTGTGTTTTGAATTTTTTACACTATTGACTAACTTTCTCTATAAATGTCAGGACTTGGCAGCTAAATGTCACTGACTGCTCCTTTCTTCAACAGCTTAGAGCAATACGCCAACCTTAATCCCATCGATCTTCTCCATTACATCAACAGATCTGGCTGACTGTAGATATATCTGTTGGACGTTTCAAAATGGTATTAATGCGGCGCTACTTGGGGTGTGCCAGAGTGGTACTTCAAACACCGAACAAGGTACCCCATTTTTGATAACGGGTACATCAACTACGATCAAGATAAAGGCATCAATAAAATTTGAACCAAGACCTAACAGTTCAAAATAGCCGCTTGATACATGGTTCCATTGTACATAGTTCTGTGCTGTTGTTTTTGCACCGTCCCATAAGATGTCGGCATCTGTTTGTTCACGCAATATCGGCCTTCTCCGAGTGTTTTTTAGTCGACCGCGACATCTGCTCCCTTGCGGATTCCAGTCCAATATCTGGTGGTTTTCTCAATGTGTGACTGACGCAAAAAGTTATAACACTTAAATTAAAGAAGTAATACGAAGGCGATATGCGCGGGCTCAGTTAATGGAAAGTAAAACATAGTTAGAAAAAAATGTAAAAATACTTCACCGAATATTTAAAAATTGAGATCTTTGTATTTATTATAATTCGGGCTCGATATGACTTCTCCTATTCCTGATACAAATTCTCATTCTACTACTTAATTTTTTTTTAAATTATTTAAATTATGTCAGTTGACTCCCATCAGTAATGTGGATGCCCTAAAGTGATGATGCAGATGGCGAATTGAGGCTGTATCTCCAAACACTAATTTTTAGTAAAAATATTTTTATAACACAAAAAATATACAGGTATATTTAAAAAATTTAATTATAATAAATAATTTTTTACATGTTTTGATATGTGTTTTTATATTTCTTCTTATAAATATTTTTATAAAAAAATATCATATTAAAAAAATTTAGTTTTTATAAATAATTTTCCAAAATATATGGAAAACATGTATATGTAATATGTATTTTTATCTTTTATTTAAAAATATATTTTTTACTTTTTATTTAAAAATATCTTTATTATCTAAAAATATCTTTTTTATAAACATGATGATAAAAATAAATATATAAAAATACATATCAATATATATTATATTTAAAAATTAAAATTTATTTAATATTTCTTTTTGTGTTATAAAAGTATTTTTATGACGTTTTATATTTTTGTATAATATTTTATAAAAATACTTTTTTAATAAAAACATTTTTATAAAATATTGTTTAAAAAAATATTTTTCAACTAATTTTATAAAAAATTCAAAATAAGTTAAACAGTTAAAAACCAAAAAAAAAAATGATCTACGGCTTTGTATTCCGTTACATTTTGATATAAAATATTGTAAGTCGCTCGAAAGTCTCGTTTATTTTTGATAATTTTTTCCCGGAGGCATTACTCATTTTCTATATATAACGAATGCCCAATATTTTATGTTTCTTTGTTAATGAAACATTTGTTTGAAAATATTTAGAAAAGATTTACCGAAAATCATGGAAAATTGTGAGCAACTTCAAACTTAAACTGTAGAAAAAAATTAGTGCTTTTGTCCTAATATAAATTTTTGGGATATTTTTATTTTTTATTTTTTTTTATTAGCAAACTACTGCCACTAGCTAACGGCGGGAGAAAAATTTAGTTTATTGATTTAACAATGAATAAGTTTGCTTATTTGGATATTTTTAAACAAAAACAGAACCAAAGCGTTAAGATGCTGTAGATATGGAATGAATACTGGTGTACAACAAGACATGAAAAGATGTAGAAGGAAACCCCAAGCAAAAAGGCCCTTTTGAATACATACATTTTTTTAGAGTTTGTTAATTTTCTGTTTCAAATAAAATCTTTTAATTGCTTGCTGAATGATGTGATCTAAAATGAATTTAATTACCGAATACTAATAACACTAATTTAATTTAATAAGTTTAATTCATAATTTAGTTTTATTAAATTGGTAAAAAGTTTCCGTCCTTTCTTAGCCAAAGTTACGAATTATCTAAACAATTAAGTGTGAAGTAAATATATGCCACTACAAGCTGTAACTTTACTCCACCTTTCAGGCAGCATACGGATTCCTCTGACAAAAATTCGAGTACTTTTGACTTGATCCATTCATTGAGCCAGTTTGCGATACTTCCGTAAGAAGTAAACCGCTCTCCAATAAGGGCTGACTGCATTGATCGGAGCTGATGGTAATCCGAGGGTGCAATGTCTGGGGAATACGTAGGGTGTAGGGTGGCAAGATTTCCAATTCAATTCTTCTTAATATTTCTTGACCGATGCACAACATAACATTTGAAGCATGAATATTTTTTTCGCTGTTGATAGACCTGGTTCAGTTGGAGCCTCAACGCGGGGAAACTTATCCCCATACCTGATAAATAAATAGTCCATACTTGGCAAGGGGAAGTGATTTCATAATTTTTTGACGTTATACGAGGTGTGTTCAAAAAGTATCGCGAATTTTGAGTTTTTTCAAAAATTATTTATTTATTCGTTAATATATATTTTGTCCCCTTCAAAGTAATCCCCATGAGATATTATGCACTTTGGCCAACGTTTTTTCCAGTCCTCGAAGCACTCTAAAAAGTCTTTTTTTTATCTTGTTCAGCTCCTCCTTCGATGCCATCTTTATCTATTGTTATCAGCGCGTTTCTGGTGGATTCTTCTCTTCTTCTTAGTTGGCGTTATAACCGCTTACGCGATTTTGGCCGAGTTTAACAAAGCGCGCCAGTCGTTTCTTTCTCGTGCTAACGGCTCTTTATTCGCTGCACTATGTCTATGCCGACGTAAAGCTCATGCAGCTCATCGTTCCATCGCCTGCGATATTCGCCGTTGCCAACGTGCAAAGGTCCAAAAATCTTACGCAGAATCTTTCTCTCGAACACTTCAAGCGTTGCTTCATCGGATGTTGTCATCGTCCAAGCTTCTGCGCCATACGTTAGGACGGGCATGATGAGAGTCTTGTAGAGTGTTAGTTTTGTTCGTCGGAAGACGACTTTACTGCTCAGTTGCCTACTTAGTCCAAAGCAGCACTTGTTGGCAAGAGAGATTCTTATCGGTGTTAATGCTGGTTCCTAAATAGCCGAAGTCTTTTACAACCTCGAAATTATAACTGATGCTTTCCATTTCAATTCAAAAGGGCTATTCGGGACATGTTCTTCGATTTCGATGTAACTCAAATATGTTGCTCTCTGGTCAAAATAATGAGACACGTTATTTTTTTTTCGCCCAAAAAATTTTTTTTCAAGCTTTATCGGCAATTTTGTTTTTCGGCTCTCTAAATCGATTTTTTTTAATAATATAAGAAAATTTTGTTTTTAAATGCTCATAACTTAGTCAAAAATGAACCGATTTGAATAATTTCGGGTTCAAAAGGATCGTCATTACTTACACGAGCAATTTCATGTAGAAACAATTGCAAAAAAGTAGTTGAAAATTTTTTATTTTCCAAAGAACAAAAAGTGCGAAACAGGTTTTTTACTCAAAAATTCATTACTCAAAAACAACTCATTTTAGCTACTAGGCATTCAGCTCAATTAAAGTTTGAGATGTCCTTTTGATTTGGAAAAAGTTATACACTTTTTGAAATATTGAATTTTGAAAAAATTTAAATTTTTTTTCTTTTTTGCTAAATAAAAAATTTTCAACTACTTTTTTGCAATTGTTTCTACATGAAGTCGCTCGTGTAAGTAATTACGATTATTTTGAACCCAAAATTATTAAAATCGGTTCATTTTTGACTAAGTTATGGGCATTTAAAAATTTTTTTTTCTTATATAATTAAAAAAAATCGAGCTTGAGCCGAAAAACAAAATTGCCGATAACTCTTGAAAAAAAATTTTTTCGGGCGAAAAAAAAAAATACGTGTCTCATTATTTTGACCAGAGAGCAACATATTTCAGTTACATCGAAATCGAAGAACATGACCCGAATAGCCCGGTTGAATTGAAATGGAAAGCATCAACTGTCTACAGTGACGTGGGTGCTGATACGCGAGTGCGCCGACTGTTTGTTTGAAGACAGGAGGTACTTCGTTTTGTCCTTGTTCACCACCAGACCCATTCGCTTTGCTTCTTTATCCAGTTTGGAGAAGGCAGAACTAACAGCGCGGTTGTTAAGGCCGATGATGTCAATATCATCGGCGTACGCCAACAATTGTACGCTCTTATAAAAAATTGTGCTTGAGCGATTAAGTTCTGCGGCTCGTACGATGCTCTCCAACATCAAATTAAAGAAGTCACACGACAGCGAGTCACTCTGTCCGAAACCTCGTTTGGTTTCTGGTGGATTACTTCGCGCAAATTGCGCATAACTTGCAGGTAATATTCCTTATTTTTTTTTTTTACCCCATGGCAAGAACTCATGATGCACAACGCCCCTAGAATCGAAGAAAACGGTAAGCTAAACTTTTAGATTCGACCGAACTTGGAGCACTTTCTTCGGTCTTGGTACGTGCGGCAGCTTCCATTGAGATGATTGATTTTGGTTTTCACGTCATAACCAAAAACCCACGATTGGTCACCAGTTATAACCCTCTGAAGCAAATTAGCCAATTTGGGTCGTCGCGGCAGGGTCCAACATCTCATAAGCAATGTTCATGCGATGCTGATTTTGGTCGAAATTGAGCAGTTTTGGTACGAATTTTGCAAGGGCTTTTAGTTTGTTCCAGGTCTACTTTACCGACCTAATTCCGCCTCCGTTGAGCGGCGCCAGATGGTTCGAGGTCTGCTTGCTCTTCGCCCTGTCTGTTGAAAGAGGTTTCATTGCAGCGCTTGTTTGGCGAGGTTGTCATCACTCTTCCTCAGGGTGTGGTCAATCCATTGCCATTTTGTTCCACGGATTTCAGTCGCCACAACGGATTGATTACCCCTTCCTCCATAACTCGGTGTTGGATATATTTCCAGCCCAGAAAATTCGCATTATGCGGTGCAAGCAGCGGTTGATGAACATTTGGAGACGCCTTGTGATCGTTGCGGTGACCTTCTACCGTGTACTTTGACAATTCGCAGTTTGGTGTGCACAGTTATGTTATTACATAGTTTTCCAGAGTGACGCTTTGGCTTTGGTAATTCTGCTTTCAAGGTCAGACTCACTTCCTCCATCTGCGGCGATTATATCCCAAATAACAGAAATTATCCATGCTTTCGAATACCTCCGCCCCCACTTTAAAGTGGGTGGCCCATGACCAAACACTATCCTGAACCATCAACACGTTTTTGTGTAATAGAGCTAATGAAGATTGTATCAGTGGACCTCTTCAATTTCTTGGGAGAGTTCGGATAGTTTAACACATATTATACATTCACTGTAAATACTAATTTCATTTATTTCATTTTTTAAGAATACTAAAATACATATGTACATAAAATTAGAATTTAATATAGACAATGTATTAAGTAGAAAAAAAATAAAATGGCCCTTTTAGTTAAAGGATTGCGCCTGACCTTAATATTTAGCGTCTAAAATCCCTCCCAATGAATTGCATTTAAAATACATAAATAAGATATAATTATGCTACATAAGAGTTGAAAGTTGCTTTGTTATATTTTGAAGGAAATCCAATTTTTAAGTAATTATAATGAACAGTTGTGACAGTTAGTCGTTTTTATTGATTACTTTACTCCCCCGGAGAAGTTGCTAGTAATCTGACAGATATGCATTAGCAACTCGCACAACAGCAAACGTAGCAAGTAAAAGCCATTCATTTTAAAAACACTCGAACACTCAGCCACAAAACTCAAATATTAATATTTTTCTTGTTTGCTCCCCAAAGCGCGCAATTTTCGCTTCATTAAATAGCCAACTGTAATGCCTGCACGCGCTCACGGCGTTGCTCAGGCAGCGTAATCGCGTAAAAGTGAATGCTACTGTGTAATAATATTAAAAAACATATTGCACAAGTACATATATACACACACACATACATAGAAGAAAACTTATGTTGACCAAGTGCCTTTCAGTTTTATCGATGGGATATTGGCGTGACTTTCTTCAACGGTAACCGTTGAAAGCTGCCGCAACATTTAGGTACCTGCGTGCCATTCAATACAATTACCCATATTTCTAGGAGTTTACTCATTTTTACATAGAAGACTTAATTAGATTCTAGGAATGTTATAAATTTATACAAAAACCGAAGTCGTTTATTTCAATATGAATGCCGTGTTGTAATATAATGTAATTGAGTAAATGACCTTTGAATCCATAAAAATGTGCTGCGCTATATTTACTTCTGTGCTCTATAAAAATATGAAAAATGTTTAATCGAAAAGGCAACAACTCATATTAGCAATAAGGAAGTGGAAAGCTTTTATTATACACGCGCCATCGATTAAATGTGCAGATATGACAATTTTCAAGAAACATTTTATGGTAGGTATTAAAGGCTTGCATGCTTGCACCGCCAAGAAGAAAAATATTAGTTTGAGTTAAAAGCAGTCAACTATTTTTACGTATAATTTTTACGCAAATAGTTTGAAATTGTTTTATGGCCGATCTTTCTTGTAAGTTCAAGCTACGACTTGCATTTTTATTCACATTACCCTCGAGTGCTTTTCGGTCAAAATCATTAAGAAGTTAAGAAAAGGAAGCTCTTCCTAAACTCATTTAAAAACAACAACATTGGTCACAATAAACGCCGACTGTACTTAGTCTTGCAATAAATTCTGTGACAAATTTTACAATGCATACGGCAAGAATAAATTCCTAATTTCCTATTTCCGCTTTTGTTCGTTTGCATTGTCTACTCATAAATTATCCTCGGTTTCGTGGCAAATTTCACTTGCTAACAATGGAGGGAGGAGCTAAGGAAAATCGCGTGGCAGTGATTAGATTAAATAAGTCTGGTAAAAGTCTCACTCGTACTTTTACCAAACTTATTTAATGCACGAATTGCTGAAAAAGCTTAATATTTCGAGAATGTTTGTTTATCGCAACACCAATCGTATTTTCCAAATGTCCGAAGGGACAGACAGAAAAAGAAGTGGTCATCCTCGCGTGGTTCGAACCAGTGCAGCCGTAAAAGCCGTTCGAGAATGCATTCGCAGATATTCCCTTAGAAAGCAGAAAATCATGTCCAGGGAAATAGAGAATTATCTACACATGAAAGCTTTCCGTCGCTCTACTGGACATCTTTTGACAACGCGCTTGAAGAAAATTAATCGCGACAGGGGCAAGCAGCTTTTCGGTGGCACGCGGTTAACGGCCATGAAAATATTCTTTTCACAGATGAGAAAATGTTCACGGTTGAAGAAGCTTTTAATAAGCAAAACGACAAAACCTATGCTAAAGCTTCTAAAGACGTAAAACACGCTGTTCCAAGGGTTCAGAGTGGCCACCACCCAGTCTTCGTCTTGGTTTGGTGGGGAGTGTCTTGTAAAGGCGTTCAATCTCTCCATTTCTGCGAAAAAGGGGTTAAGACCGGGGCAAAAGTGTACAAGAAAGAAGTATTAGAAGGCGTGGTGAGGCATTTGAGCAGTATACTATTCAATGGAGATTGTTGGATCTTCCAACAAGACTCCGCTCCGGCCCATAAGGCAAAAATCGCCCAACAGTGGCTAAAAGACAATATTCCTGTGTTCATAGCCGCAAAATATTAACACTCTGGAAGTCCAGATCTAAATCCATTGGACTACAATTTGTGGTCAGAGAGTCTTAAGTTTGGAGAGTCTCAAACAATCTTAGGTTTGAGCAGCGACGTCACCATCCATGGAAATCGTGCGTGCTGCAATAACTGAACCGGCTTAATCGTTTGAAGGAATGTGTAAAAGCAAATAGTTACCATTTAGAACGAAAATTACATTTTTCTTTTAACCCTTAACGAGAGCTTTTTTCGGAAAACTCGCCCATAAGACGACGTAAAATTAGGTGAAATTCTAAAACGTTTATAAGGATAAAAACTTAACCTAAACATTTAAACTGATTTATTAAGACACGAATTCGATACATTTATTTGATTTAAAATTTTATAAATGAAATTTATTTTTATAATTTTTAAAATTATGATATTTTTCGAAGCAAATGCAGTGATGGATTTGCGGAAATGAAATAAAAACTGAATTCTTTTCATGCCCCCGTATTGTGACCTTTCGTTTTCTATTGCATAAGTACTATGTTCCCGTAACGGGCCTTTTGGCCGTTAAGGGTTAAGATTTGCATTATTAAATGAAACTAACTTCGTTAAAGAAAGTATTATAATTTCATATCTATGACGAACTTAACTTGTAACAGAACATATGGCAGGACAAGTGTATAAATATGAATCAGTAAATTGAAGGGAATACGTTCAGCTTAAAATGGCTCTGGAATGCCCAAAATACACTCAGCAAGTTGCTAGGATACCAATACAGAAAGCCATTCTGTAATTCATAATTTAAGTTCATACTGTTCCCATATTCGACGGACCCATGTGTTTTTTTTTTTAAATCAAAGAAAAACACAATTTTTGATGTGGACGATAATAATCATTTTATTTGGTTCAAGTAAATTTCCTGACATCACTTTCCGAATATGATATCTCTTAAATGGCCGCCTTGAGCCTGTACGGCTTATTGTGCCCGCTTTGCAGCATTTTCCATAGTTTTAGCTAACATTTCAGCTGGAATAGCGGCTATTTCCTCAAGGATGTTATTCTTGAGCTCTTCTATGGTCTTTGGCTTATTAATATAGACCTTTGATTTTAAATATGCCCACAAGAAGAAGTCAGGAGGCGTTAAATCGGGCGAACGCGGTGGCTAGTCAAAATCGCCATTTTTCGGCATCAAACGACTAGGAAACAATTTCTTCAAAAAATCGATTGTGGTGGAGCGCCGTCTTGTTGAAACCAGAACTGCCTCATACCCTTTCCACGAATAATTGACATCACAAAAGTGGTTATAATATCGCGATAACGCTCCTGCTTGACGGTAACAGCTTGACCATTTTCATTTTCGAAGAAAAACGGCCCAATAATCGTTTTCGCACTAACGCCGCACCAAACAGTGACTTTTTCGATGTAAAGAGATACCTCTTGAATTTCGTGAGGATTTTCAGTGGCGTAAATACGGCAATTTTGCTTGTTTACCGCCCCTTTCAATAAGGAATGAGCCTCATCGGACATGATGTATTTGTTCTTCTTCTTCTTCTTTTGACTTCTTTTGTTGAATGTAAATTTCAACAATTTGGGAGCGCTCGCGTGGCGTGTACTGTTCCATGGTAAAAATCTGCTTGGACTGACGCTTCCAACGCGGTATGTCATTAAGCGATCTGACGTCTCTTCAAAAGATGCAGGGTTGCCAGATGGGTCCG
Organism: Anastrepha fraterculus; assembly: GCA_037575425.1. NCBI lineage: Eukaryota > Metazoa > Arthropoda > Insecta > Diptera > Tephritidae > Anastrepha > Anastrepha fraterculus. The sequence continues at coordinate 1,020 of JAYXIM010008098.1, read as the reverse complement.
TCGAATATGGGCAACCCTGTAGAAGTAAAACAATTTTGTTAGTTTCTCCATTTCGTAAGCCTCTGGTAGTAGAAACGCATGCTGTTCCGATTTCTCTGAACTATTTCTGTTTACATATTTATACATATATACCCTCTTATTTATACAGGGTGGCGCTAAAGTAATCCTTCTATCAGAAAATGCTATAAATTTTGGGATTGGCCCCTAATGTCAGTTCTGTTTTGACAATTGTGTAGTAAACACATGCGAAATACACCTTAACAAACAATGTTACGCTACACTGCTCCAGAACGCGGAATATTGCTGATTATTTATTTGACCAATAATTGGTCGGTGACTTTAGCACATCGTGAATTTCGTCGCAGATTTCCTCGCCGTCCAACGCCTACTGGTGAAACACTGCAACGTTTAGCCGCTCGCCTCGAAGAGACTGGCACAACACGAGATGCTGCCAGGCGTGGCAGACCCCGGAGTAGCCGTTCTGCAGAGAATATTGCTGCTGTAGCCGAGGATGTCATGGAAGCGCAGTCGACATCGACCAGACGACGTGCCACGCAAATGGGTATCAGTCGACGGCCTTTACAGCGAATTTTGGTATAATACTTGAAAATGTTTCCGTACAAAGTCCAGACGGTGCATCAGCTGTTAGCTGCTGACCGCCAATCGCGTCTAACATACGATCAAGCCATCCTTAATCACCACCAAGAGGAAGATGATTTTTCATCAAAAATAATCATGAGTGGTGAGGCCTATTTCCATCTTAGCGGGTACGTAAATAAGCAAAATTTACGCTTCTGGGGCACTGAAAATCCGCGTGTAACCCACGAAGAGCCATTACACCCGCTCAAAGTCACTGTATGGCATGCTGTTTTCGCTGGAGGAGTCATCGGACCTTCTTTCTTCGAAGACGTCGCGGGCCAAACGGTTACTGTGAATGGTGAGCGCTACAGAGTAATGATCAAAGAGTTCTTTTTGCCGCAACTTGATGAATTGGGATTGGAAAACATGTGGTTCCAACAG
>JAYXIM010008087.1:0-18416 GCA_037575425.1 Anastrepha fraterculus | reverse complement strand
GGGGATGCCTGAGGTTCAGCTACGTTCCTGTATCGTGGAGAGAAGCGAGGGTTGTGTTTATTCCAAAAGCGGGAAAAAGCAACCCTCTATACTCAAAAGAATACAGGCCCATTAGTTTGACTTCATTTCTCCTGAAAACGTTAGAGAAGATTCTAGATACATACATTAGAGACACAATTGCGCCGGACGAATTATCCAAAGCGCAGCATGCTTACACTAAAGGCAGATCCACTGAAACTGCAATTCACTCACTTGTACTAAACATAGAAAAGGCGTTAGAATATAAGGAGTATGCTCTAGGAGTATTTCTAGATATATCAGGCGCCTTTAACAACGTGACAAAAGATGCTATTTTAAATAGCATAGAGTCACTTAACGTGCAACCCGCGGTTTATCTATGGATAAGGCAGCTATTAGCTAGCAGAAAGATAAGAGCGGAGTGGAACGATGCGACCGTCACCAAATATGCATGCAGAGGTACTCCGCAAGGTGGGGTACTATCGCCGCTATTATGGCTACTAGTAGCAAATGAAATTCTTAAGAAACTTGACAGAGGGGCACCTAAACTAGTGGCATATGCCGATGACATAGCTATAGTAGTTACAGGAAAGTACCTGGACACCATCAGTAATGTGATGAACAACACTCTCAAAACGATACACCAATGGGCATCTCACGCAGGGCTAGGGATAAACGCGGAAAAAACGGACATGGTACTTTTTACCAGGAAGTACAAAGTTCCGGCGTGGAACCTCCCGAAGCTAGGCAACAACGAATTACTTCTCAAAGATTATGCAAGGTACCTCGGAGTAATATTGGACAGCAAATTGCTGTGGAAGCACAACGTTGAGGAGAGGGTGAAAAAGGCCAGTAATGCGTTGTACGCATGTAAAAGAATGCTGGGCGTTACTTGGGGTCTATCACCCTCCCTGATGCATTGGTGCTACACAGCAGTAGTCAGACCGATATTGCTGTATGGAACCTTAGTATGGTGGACTGCGACAAAAAAACTGACATACTTAATGCCGCTGGAAAGGATTCAACGACTCGCTGCTCTGTGCATGACAGGAGCGATGAAGACCACTCCAACGGCGGCGCTGGAAATGATACTCAGCATGCCACCTATTGACCTCATGGCGGAAAACCTGGCAGCGAAATCCGCGAGAAGGCTATTGGCTGCGGGGGTATTCATCTGCAGAACCTGCAGTATTTTCCAAGCGGAAGTTTTTGCTGTGGGGAAGGCCGCGGAGCTAGCCTACACTAGAACAAGAAAGAACTCAACAATTAATATATACGTGGATAGTCAAGCAGCAATAAGAGCAATAAGCTCATATTGTATTAAATCCAAAAATGTTCAACGGAGCAGGGAGGCCATAGAAAGGCTAGCCGAAAACAGTAGGCTGCATATCTACTGGGTACCTGGTCACAAAGGCATTATAGGGAACGAAATAGTAGATGAGATAGCAAAAAGTGCTGTGAGACTACCACTTGAACAAGAGAACGACATACCGAGACCGCTAAACACAATATACAATGAAATGGACGACCACATGAAAAGGCAAGTGAAAGCTAGGTGGACTAACCTGACCACATGCAAAACAGCAAAACTCATGTGTAGAACTAACGACAAAAAACTCACTCAATTCGTACTTACGCTCTCGCGAAAGGAATGCAGAACTATCATAGGTATGCTAACAGGTCACAATCTATTGGCTGCACATGCGTACAAGATAGGGATTGCTAACACGGACAAATGCAGAAAATGCAGAGAGGATGTCGAGGAGACTTTAGAACACCTTCTGTGCGTTTGTCCGGCATTATCAAAAACGCGACTAAGATGCCTGGGAGCCCCACTGTTTGAGGGTCTGGAAGACGTCTCAAAAGCGAAGCTCCCAGACCTACTTAGATTCGCCAAAAGCGCTGACATCCTACATGATGTCTACTTTAGGGATTCATAGAGGTCGGTCTCCATCTGGTATCGCTAGGGACCAAAAGGTCTATGCGTGGCTTATTGCCAACCAGGCTAACCTAACCTATGAAATAAAGGTGCTGCGCTGAACTATTTAGTATTGGACCACGTTCAAATATTGCAGTTGATGCAATATTGATGCGTTCTGTTCCCATTCATTCGGCGATTTTGAAGCTGTGCTAGCTAGGCATTTGTGAATCGCCCTGTTTTTGTTGCACAATCGAATTTGGCAAAATTAGCGTTGACAAAGTTTTTTTTCGTTTGAGTTCTTTGCAGTACAATCCACTGCTTTTGGTTGGCTCCGGGCTAAAGAAGTTGGTCTCAGAGCTCATCCTACCTAAATAATCAGTGATCTCGTTACCCGCAATACCCACATGTTCGATGAGCCATGTTAGCATCAGGATGTTATGTCTGTCGACATAGCTCAACCTGGACTTACAGTACTCCACTACCCTTGAAGTGGTTGGAGGGCTGTCTAAAGCCATGAGCGCAGCTTTGCTGTCGACACATACATATCTGCCTTTTCATCTGTTTTCCACAACAAAGTTCATCGGTTCTAGAACAGCATACACCTCCTCTTCATATAGTATCCGGTATCCTGCTTTTACGGTATATTTACGGGCCATTCGGTCAACTACATCTACTCCAAACTTAGTCTCGTTGTAATACAAGGCAGTTTCAGGCTCTTTGGCTCTTTTGAGGAATTTCATCTTCGCTCTATGAATCTTCACTTTCATAATCATCTTCTCCACTTTGTTGAACACCTCGAACTTTCCGTTATAATGGCTGCGGAACAGAATCAATTTAATTTCGTATGGAAAATGTAATTCAAAATTTTCCAGGAAATATCGCCCATTAATTTGAAATTCCTAAAGCCTCATTTTGAAGGGACTTGGTATGAATAGGTATAGGTTGTACTTATTCTTCTCCTCTATTGGCGTGATAACCGCTTACAACCGAGTTTAACAAAGTGGGTCAGTCGTTTCTTTCTCGTGCTAACCGGCGCCAATTGGACACACCAAGTGAAGCCAAGTCCCTCGCCACCTGATCTTTCCAACGCAGAAAAGACCTTCCTCTTCCTCTACTACCACCAGCTGGTACCCCATCGAATACTTTCAGAGCCGGAGCTTTTGTATCCATTCGGACGACATAACCCAGCCAACGAAGCCACTGGATCTTTATTCGCTGCGCTATTTCTATGTCGTCCTAAAGTTCATACAGCTCATTGTTCCACCGTCTACCATGCCCGCCGTCGACTACGTGCAAAGGTCCTAAAAGCTTCTGCAGAATCTTTTATTATCATCGTCCACGCTTCTGCGCCATACGATAGGGCGGGCGTGAGGAGAGCCTTGTAGAGTATTAATTTTGTTCGTCGAGTACGTTTCAACTCAATTTACTGCTTGGGTCAAAGTAGCACTTGTTAGCAAGAGAGATTTTCCGTTAGACTTCAAGGCTGACATTGTCAGTGGTATTAAGGCTGGTTCCTAAATAAACGAAGTCTCTTGCAACCTCGAAATCATAACTGTCAACAGTGACGTGGGTGCCGATATAAGAGGGCCCCGACTGATGACAGGAGGTACTTCATTTTGTTCTCGTTCACCCCCACACCCATTCGCTTGGAGACGGCAGAACTAACAAGCACAACTAACTTACCGAACTTGACGAGCAAAATGTCGTCATTCTTCTGGAACCAAAAATCATTCAAGTCCATCAGAAGGCATCCAAGTCTTTAAGTTCCTGTCAGAAAAAAATCGTTTTTCATGCCTCTGTAGAGCTCAGGGCTGATCGAAATGGCGTTTCGAGCAACATTTTGAATGAAAAATGGACACGACAAATGGCAATGACAAATGTACAACGAGGACACCTCTCTATGGTAAGATCCATACCAACTTGTCACACTCTGAGGATGCATTGGACAGATTTTTGAACCTTCAGATACGTCAGTTTTGCTTTTTAGCATACATTCTGTTAAATAAGTACCGGGAATTGTTCAATAAAAGGCAAATTATTGTTCAATTATCAAAATGTATTTTGTCGCATTCAAAATAGGATCTATTTGAATTATATGTAGCGACTAGTCCAGCCATCAAAGCACCTTTTAAACGCGTTTGAAGAGATCTTCTTAAGATCCTTCACCGAATTCTCCTTAATGGCCTCTATCGACTCAAAGCGGCGTCCGCGGAAGGAAATTTAAGTTTTGGGAAAAGAAAAAAGTTACAGGGAGCTAAATCCGGCGAAAACGGTGGTTATTCGATGACATTCGTAGAGTTTTTGGACAAAAAAGTGTTCACAATATGAGCCTTGTAAGACGGTGCGTTATCATGGTGCAAGATCCATGAGTTTTCTTTCCACAAATTTGGCCGTTTCCTACGCACATTCTCTCTCAAACGTCGCATAACTTGCAAATAATATTCTTTATTTACCGTAAAACCAAACCAATTCCGAGTGCACAACACTCCGAAAATCAAAGAAAACGAGTAGCATGACTGCCCCTCTTAACCGACTTTGACGTGGTTTCCGCACTTTGGAGTTCGGCTCATGTAGATATCGCCATTCAGCCGCCTGTTGACTGGTTTGCATGTCAAACTCATACACCCACGTCCCATCACCTGTTTTGATGCGCTGGATAAACGTTGGATCAGAATTCACTTGCTCAAGCATGTCTTCAGCCAACTTCTTCCGTTGAACTTTTTGAAAGAAACTCAACTCTCTTGGAATGAGTCGGGCAGCCACACGCGTCTCATGCCCAATTGGTGGTATATGTGTCGGAAATTCATTCATGAGACGCGCTTAAGTCGCGTGCTACCTCCCTCAAACTTAAATGATGGTTTTCCACCTCCTTGACTTTGTCGACGTTTTCATCCGTTGAAGACGCTGATGGGCGACCAGATCGGACCAAATCTTCCACGACATTTTTCAAACGTAAAGCGATTCATTTCGTTCGGTGGAGATAAGATAATGAATTTCGTTCAAGGTTTCCGGCGAGAAAGAATTGCAATGTTCTTTCTTTGTGAGATGTAGGGAAGATGGACGAAAGGAGTAAGTTAAAGTGCTTTATCCGCAATTCAGAGGGGTTTTCGACGATTAAAAGATGAAGCAAAGTTATGAATTCTAGAAGTACTTGATTTTCAGCCTTAAAAACTAAGTACTGGCACGATGTTTTTCAAGCCCAAAGAGATTTTCCGAAATTCCAAATGTATGTATTTTAAGTACTTAAGAAAGTATTCCCTCAGTGATCTGCCTACCAAAAATACTGGTACCTCAAAATAATTGCATTGGTAACTCTTAAAAGCTAATTTTGCTCCACCTATAATTGCAAAAATCTAAATTTATTTCTGCATTGACACAGGGTTCCGTAATCGGATTTTTTTTTCTTCTTCAAAATAAGTAGAGCTTTTTATCCGCACAAACAATCAAAATTAAATTAACGTACAAACACAAATCACAAGAAAATCCAATGCTTACCGCAAACCATGGTGGCCCCTCAATCTCAGCGCGCCCTCAATCGACACAGCCGTATGCAGCCAGTGATATTCCGCAAAATAGAAAAAAGAAGCGCAAGTTAATAGCCTACATTGGGGCGTCGTTTGCCATGAATTGAAATTACATAAAAAAGAAAATTGCTATCAATAGCAAACGAAAACAACAACAATGATACCAACAATAACAGCTGGCACAATCTCAAATACAATTCAACAAATGAAAACACCACAATTGTATTTGGAGAGTTGGAGGGAGGGAGCGAAATTGGGGCAAATCGAGAGAAGGAATCAAAATTACAATGGAATTTGAAAAAATCAAGATTTTAGATTTTTGATACGCGTCCACGCGCAACACTCAACCGCCAAAACAACAATAGTAAAATACTTGCACAATATTCCCTTCCCTTGGCGTGCCTGCGCGTGTGCGAAAACAAAAGTCGTCGCTAACAAAGCGCTGTGTGGAGAGAGGAGGAGGAGGGAAGCGCAATGAGGTTAACAAGTGTGATTGTTAACAAACTTCAGAAAAGGGAGTAGCTGCGCCGAGGGTGTTCTATTGTGTGTATGCATGTGTGCGTGTGTATGAGTGCAATGAATATGTCAGTTGTTGTTATTAGGCGAGTTCAGTGACATAGCGATTTCTATCAATTTGTTTGTTTACAAGCAGCCTCAGAGCTTTGGCAGAGGTCCTGCAAGTCAAGTGTGGATTGTCAGAGACCAACATTTGCGCTAGGATTGTGGAATTAGTGTGATTTTTTTATTAGTAGAAGGTAATAAGAAGGCAAATACGAGCAGCGTACTTCATCCTTACTGCGCCAATGACATGACCTGCCATGCAGATTTGTTGCACAAAATACATATTGATATCAAATGAACCTCAGTGTCTCAAGAATAGACTAACTCACACCAAGTTAATCAGAGCTATTTCTTATATGCCAAATTTAAGTCATCAATCTCTGAATACCAACGTTTTGCTTTTGGTATTCGTCTTTGGAAAAGTCCCCCACACAAGATAAAAAAAACAAAAACCCCACAACGTTTTAAAAACGAGCTTCGGAAATTTTAACAAATGGCTAAGTACCATTTTCTGCCTTTTGTCTTTTTCCCCATTAGCTCAACTTTTTTCATTCCCACTATTTAATTTGTTTCTTCTCTCTCTCTCTCTTTCTTTATCTCTGAAATGTTAAATGTATGGGAAGGCATTGATTTTTAAGTGGCGGGTCCCAAACCCAGCTCACAACCAACTATCCTGGGATGCGCTGTCAATTCGTCACATCGGTGCTGCGACTTGACGCCGTTAGACTTTACGTTGTGGGGTGCCGTGAAGGACCGATGTTATGCTAGGAATACATTAACGGTTCAGGTCCTTAAGGGGTCTCGGTGGTCCAGAGCTCGAAAATTTAGGGTATTTCTAGGATTTGTTTTTTAGAATAAAAAAATTTAAAATGATATTTAAATTTTTTAGGCTTTTTATTTAACTTCTTTTACATACAAAAATGAAAAAAATTGTTTTAATTAATTTAAATTAATTAAATTTTAAATTTTAAAATTAATTAAATTAAATTAAATTTAAATTAAAATTAATTAATAAATTAATAAATTTAATTTAATTGTTTTTTTTATACCAATAATTTGAAAAATTACGTTGAACTTGACCCTCCCGAAAACTTGGATCTGGACGGCTGTTCTATTATCTGAAACACAAAAACTAAAAAGATTATTAATTAGTATGACTGTAGTTATGTCCCGTACTAGAATAAAAAAATTTGACAAAATGGCGCGGTTTTGAATTTGACACTCCAAAAATCGGGTTTCTTTTAGTTTTTTAATAAAAAAAATACGAAACAATTGAAGTAATAATATGCTTCTAGTACGGACGACAGCCATTGATGTTGTGAAGAACATATTAAAATTTCAGACGATTTGGTTGAATAGTTTTTCTTTTTTCTTTGACGTCACCAGGACGAAAAAAATAGCTTTGCGATGATTGATATTAAAGTTGTGAGAGCGGCCGCGTGACGAATCTGACTCTACCGGACTCTAAACGGCTGTAGAATCGAAAATACTTGGAATATCCCTCCAAAAATTTGACAGTATATTCTTAAAAGCCTATACTTTCGAAATATTAAAAAAAGAATCGATTTTTCAAAATTTTACACTACCTCTTAAGATGTATAATTTTTGCAAATGGCTCGTATGTATATACATCAATCATATTTGATAGTGGGCGCTGGTCAGCTGCAGTTAGCAAACCATTACCAAGATCTTGGAATACTAGGTTAATAGGATACACTCTTGAACCGCCTCTAGTATAGCATATTAGAGTGACCATCTTTCTCCTCGATATCTTCTTTTTAATGAGTTATGAGCTGATTGCGGAGTTCTCTTTGAAAGGAAAAAGTAGTAATGAAAACCTTTCGGAAAACGACACCTCAGGTTGCTACAGTTAGATGCCCTTATTCATATGGTGGAACCGGCCATTGTCTTCAGTCACGAATATTCAGCATTCTATACGAGTATAAGAGAATTTTGATATCAATATCTGCTCTCAATTTGGAATGAACTGATAAGTAAATGAAGCAATTTTAATACATCCGTATCCCTGCATACACTCACTCCTCCTTATTTGCCTTGACATATCGCCAGTTCATAAATTATACTGACATCGATGAGCTCATCCTACGATTAATGACACCTTTTAAAAATTCCAAACACGTTTACTTTTTTCTCTTTACTACTCTACGCTTGCCATTCTAAGCGCATTAGAGCTTTCGCCGTTACAAATGTCATGTTATGTGTTCATATGTACGTATGTATGTATGTGTGCACATGCAAGGAAGTGGAAGTGAATCTATCAAACACATACGAGTACGCCCAATCACATGCAACTCTGTCAAATGACAGTTGATACAATTTTTCATATTTTGACATAATCTATCAAACATTCGACGCCAAACCAGCCAAATGCAATGAAGGCATCGTAAGTATGGCAAGGCAGGGAAAGCAAGACACGAGAGTTTGGGTGAAAAAAATTCGGTGAAGTGGGTGCGTTTAACCTATAAGTCACATATACGTCTGTATGTATACATATATATGTGTGTGTACGCATGGATGATTGCTGCTGGCATCGAAATGACATGTGGCATACGGCATGTCACAGTGTCTTCATTTCACATATGGATGTCGGTATGTATTTGAGGACGATAAATGCTAAAAATATTAGAAAAATATGAAAATATTTATATATGGTAACAAATTTCATACCGAATCGAATGACAACTAATGATACTAATAGAATAAAACAACAACACACATATGTAGGTGTAAGCATGTGTGCACACCCTGTAGGGAAAACCTGAAAAAGTGGCAAAAAATTACTGGTTCCGAACTAGTACTATTTGAGCACAAGCGAATTACTTTGCTTCGCTGGCTATGAGTAACGATCACCTTCTGCGGAAACTGTTAGCGTTAAAGCCAAAAATAAATGAACATAATCGCCTACCTCGAAAAATACGAACTTGGCGTCATACAGTGGGGTCGAAAAACAAAAAAGTGCGATGAGTTCGGAAAAGTTTTCACAAAAAAATGTGTCGAGTTACTAATGGTTAAATTTGATTTGATACATTTTTCGAGCTTGAGTGCGAGTTTATCGAGCTTTTTCGAGTAATTCAGCAATATTTTTAATTATTTTGACTTTTTGGTCGGTATTAGTGTTTATACAAATTGATTCTACACAATGCAAACACCTTGCAAAAACTTCGAAAAGGCTAACAAATAAAATTGAGAATTTTTGTTTAATTGTCCAAATTGCTTGAAAACACAAAATTTTTGAACAAAAATTTGAGCGGTTGAGCAATGCACGAGTTTCGAGCGAAGATCGAGCTAATCCCACTGCTCTAAACTTTAGATATAAATTTTTTATTTTTTTAAATTTATATTTATCATTGCTTTCAAGCTGACAAAAATCGTACGTAAGTCATACTAGTCCTCAACTAATGTCATCGGAACTAATTGTCAACTGGTATATATGTAACTAGTTCTCAACTGCCCCTTCGGAACTAAATTAAAACTATTGAAAAATTATGTAGTGTGGCACAGTTGGCACTTGCTGGCAAAATTCAACAATTGACTACATTCAAAAACAAACAAAAAAACGCGCACGAACTAGTTATGAGTACAAATTCACTACAAGCGCATCATTGTTACTAGTTATTGTTCCTACAGGCCACACATACATATATGAGCATGTGTGTGCGATAGATATTCATTCATATTCATACGGAATATTAAAATATCAAAAACCTGTCTGCCATTCTCGGTTTATTAGGATATCAAAGCAAATGCGAAGTGAGGCACAAGAAGAAGCCAATCTAGAAAAGCAGCAAATCCAAGTAATATTTTTTTCGAAAATCTTTATGCACACATTAGCGAACGCCCACGGTGGTAGACGCAATGCAATGCACAGGGAGGGGGAATATGTGGCAAAATAATAAATATTAATGATAGTCAGCCGGTGTGCAGGCACTCACTGGCGTACAACAGAAGAAAAGAAGCCGGGGAGGAGTTCAAAAAAAAAAAAAAGGAAAAAAAAGAAAAGAAATTCACGATGCTTCGCAGTGAGCTTGGGCTTGGCTTATAGCTGCCGCTGTATTAGCAGCCAGCTGGTGGGGCGTTGTTTCGGTTGAGATATTGATACACATTAGCCGCGGCAGGGTGGTTGACAGTTTTGGCAATGATACATATGCACAAAAGTACGCACATACACACATATATGTATATGTAACACACATGACATCCTTGAAATACTTCCGCACGCCCCGCACGCTGGCATGTGTTTGTGTACGCCCTCTACAAGCATCACCTTGAATATTATTTGACATTTACAATGTACGGCAGTCACCTCACTGTCGACGTTGACGTCCAAATGTCAGCTCGACAGGTCGCCAAGTATGCCTGGCTTCGAACGTTGACAACCAATAAATTCCAATAAAGGCGTCTTACATTTGACAGCAGCGCACTTTTTGTGGCGTTGCTATTTTCGTGCTTGTGTTTTTTCTGCACTCGTACGTACAAGTATCATATAGGGGGATGCAGGACGTACATTTGCTGGATTAACAAATCATGCAAACACATTTTTCAAATATGTCTCTTATTTCACATTTTGCATTTCATCCAAATGACTGCAAGTTGATGTTCGCGTTCTCATTGACAATTGGGGAATAATTGATTCATCAAGACTTCCATTTTGACTTCAGAATTTTATTACTACCACGGCTACTAGAAAATTTAAGAATGCTTACTACCTAGAATAAAAGAGATTTAACCATCCCACAAACCTATCTAAGGACAAACTGAGAATGCTTAGTGGCATTCCCACTGCTCATTGCCGACTGCACAGCCATCTGCATAGGCTCGGTATATACCTAGGCTCCAACGACTCCTGTCGAATTTGCGCCTCATCTTCAGAAACATCACTACATTTCCTTCTTGAAAGAAATGCCAAAATACGAAGTAAGGTGAAAAAGAACAATACAGCGAATAAAGATCCAGCGGATCTTCTAGCTAGGTTATATCCTCTAAATGGATAAAAAAGCTGCAGCTCTAAAAGTATTTGGTAAAGTATCTGTTGGCGTTCGCCGTAGCCGAATGGGTTGACTATCATTCGTAATTCCGTGCTTGACTACATTTCGGGAATGTTCAGGTTTAAATATCCGCGCATGAAACAGCAACAATGGGAGACCTCTTGAGTACTTTTCTCCCAAGAAAAAGCTCCTCATAAAAAGGCAACTGCCGTTCGGAGTCGGTTTCAAACTGTTGGTCGCCCCATTTTTGGAACCATATCAAGAAGCATACCACAAATAGAAGACGAAGCTTGGACAAACACCCAAAAAGAAATATCAGGTGAAGATGCACCTGGCTTCAGTTGGTGTGCATGAGGAAGAAACGACGGACTTGCTCTGTTGAACTCGACGAAAATCGCTTAAATGGTCATCGTGCTAATAACGAAGAAAACGAAGAGCCTCAAAGGTTTCTAAGAGTGCAGCACAAGCCTCATTTTATTCTATTCTACTCTGAAAGTGTAGTTGTAAACTAAGCTTCTGTTTCAACTTGTAGTATATTTTCCATCTAAGTTAAAGTACTGTATAGCTTAACATTGCAGGTCAGGATTTTCGAATAAGTGGCTATCTAGAGAACTTCAAGCTCGTTCTTGAAATTTCGTGGCATTAACGAAGGAAGTAGTGAGTAAACTCTTTATCTCCTTATTATGTTGTTGTTGTTGTTGTAGCAGCATAAGCTTTCCGCGTGCGTGCACAGGGAATGCTGCTAGAATGGCAGTCCTTGTCTGTATATAAATCCGGGTCGTTCATGTACCATAGAGCCGGCTATCATAGGAGCGACATCTTCCTCATCTCTACATTTCCTAAAGAAATCAATAAAGCCGAGCAATAGCCTAGTGCTCCAATAGTATTAGTAGTCAGTAAATGCCTTACTCTTAAATAAGATACTTTGCAGATGGCCAGATTGATTCTTCTTCTTCTTCTTCTTCTTCTTCTTCTTAGCTTGACAATCTGTGGTAAACCATAGCTTCATGAGCAACCTTCCTTCTTCCTTCTCTCTCATTTTTCCAATTAGAAACGTTCATCAATTTAAAACTGCTTCAACGTCATCATGCGATCTCTTGATCGGCCACTTTTTTCCTTTTATTGGACGTAGAGTTAACATTTTTTTAATGCTTTCATTTGACATCTTTATAATGTGGCCAATTCATTTAATCCGCTGCACTTTAATGAAAATTATTACATTCGCACCACCAATAACTTGTGATAACAGGAAAGCTAAAAAAATTTGTTTGCTAAGATTCAATTTCTGCTGAAATTTCCAACATTTCCTCGCACACTCATCTGCTGTCCCATTTATGAATAGATCCACTACATTACAGGTTATATATATCCCTAGATACACTACAGTACAGGTTAACGCTATGCTGCCGAAAGTATTTTTTATTTTTTTTATATCTCCCTTTATTTATTACAGTCTGTTATATATTAACAATATGTAATTTTTGTACAATTAGGGTCTATTAAGTTCTTTTACCAATGTAAGAAGAATCTGTTATTATTATTATTATTTTTTGTGATTACACTGTAAATCTTATAGTTAGATCAGTCGGTGTGAGTCGCTTTAATCTTCGTTTGGTATTTTCTGCCGGTGCAATTTTACGCATTTCTTCGTTTTGGTGGACTGACAGTCGCTGTATATGCTTAGTGCTACATTTTGTGATTGTTTCTTGGATAGTATATACATTTAATTCACGATGTATGGCTTCATTTGGAATAAACCAACCAGCATTTGTTATATTTCGTAATATTATGCATTGTGTTCGCTGTATGAGCTGAATATTTGTGTTTTTAGCCGTTCCCCATATTTCTATTCCGTATTTGCAGATAGGAGTAATAATTGTTTTGTATATAGTCACCTTATTATACAGTGATAGTTTGATGCTCGTCCTATTAGCCTACTTAATTGCCGGTACTTATTCTTGATTTGATTTCTTTTGTTAATGATATGATGCTTCCATGTTAGTTTTTCGTCAATAGTTATTCCAAGATATTTTGCTGCTGGGCAGATTTTTATTTTGTTGTTTTTTAAGGTTAGATTATATTTTGATGTCTTTTTGTTTGTATATATAACTTGGATAGTTTTGTCTTTATTAACTTCTATACCCCATTCGTCAAACCAATTTACTGTATTGTTTATTAATTTTTGAAGTGTAAAGGTCGCCAGTTTTTCGTCATTGTTTGATGCCATTAATACAGTATCATCCGCGAACGTTGCTATCATTGTATTATCTGTTGTCGGAGTTGGCACATCTGCGGTGTATATTAGATATAAGAGAGGACCTAATACACTGCCTTGCGGTACTCCAGCTGTCATTGGTAGAATATCGGAATATTCGTCTTCATATCTTATATAAAATTTTCGATCAGTTATGTAGCTCTTCAAAAGTTCAAAGTAGTTTTGTGGAAAGATTCGTTTGAGCTTATGCAAAAGTCCTTTATGCCAAACTTTATCAAAGGCTTTTGCAATGTCTAGGTATACAGCTACACAATATTTTTTGTCATTCATATCGTTAAGTATTTTGTTAGTAACCCTGTGGATTTGTTGAACTGTTGAGTGTTGCCGTCTAAATCCGAATTGATGGCTTGGTATCACTTTTTTTGCTGTCAAAATTGGTTCTAGTCGGTCGAACAATATTTTTTCAAACACTTTTGAAAGAATTGGCAATAGGCTGATGGGTCGATATGAGGCAGTTTTGGTGGCATCTTTTCCTGGTTTGGGTATGGCGGTAATTTGAGCAATTTTCCATAGTCGTGAGAAGTACTTAGTCTCTAACATGCAATTGAATATATTTCTTATGAATTGCAATGCTGTTTCAGGTAACTTTTTTAAATTTTTTTCATTTATTAAATCATATCCTGGAGCTTTTTTATCGCTTAGCTGTTTTATTTGGTTTTTAATTTCGCTTATGGTGGTCTTTCTTGTTTTGATTTGCGGAACGTTTATTATGTTGTCAGATTTAATGTTAATGTTTTGATTATCCATTTCGCTAGTAAATGTGTCTAAGAAGTGTCTGGCTAGGGTGTCGGCTTTTTCTTTGCTTGTTTTTGCCCATGTGCCGGCTTCTGTTTTGCTGGGAGGTTTATGTATTATAGCGCCATTAATGTGTTTTGTTGCTTTCCATAAGGAGTAATTTGTAGATGCTGCTGTTCCCAGGTTTGCCATATAATTTCGAAGTTTACTCTCCTTGTGTTTTGTAAGTAATGCTTTTAGCTCATTTGTCGCTTTATTAAGTTTGGTCTTATCTGCTGGATGTCTGGTCGTTTGCCATGTTTTACGGAGTTTTCTTTTTTCGCCGATTTTCTCTTTAATGTAAGTTGGGATATTTTCTTTATTTGTCATTTTCGGTGTGGGTGTAGAGGAAGTATTGAAGATATCTTCCACATTTCTGAACGTACTCCGAAGTACCTGCCAGGGGTCTTTGATAGAAATTTCCTACCTACAAAGGAGGCGAGTTGAACGCCAGTTTTAATAAGAGACTTCCATCTTGCTCATCCATATCCAGATAACTTCATGAATATGATGAAGTCTTTCTGTGACGCATAGAAGTTCCCTCCATTATTTCGAGTAGTGAGCACCTTGTCACCGCATCAAACTCAGAAAGGCTTCGGTTCTGACTAATTCATTCGCTCCCTCATTGCCGTTTGTGCTTATTTTCTTACGATTGGGAGCTTGGACGTGTGAGATGCTAGCTTATTGGATCGTTTAGAGCAACATCGGCTTGCAACCGCTTAATATTCTGGTATTTACCATTGATGATGTCAGCAGCAAGAATCCTATCCGAAAAGATATATGAATTTTGACCATCTTCGAAGTTGTTACTGAGTACTCCATATATCCTTCGAGTCCGAAATATTTCGACTTAGCAGATGTTCGCAGAGTTAGATAGTCATAACGGGGGGATGTGTAGCACTTCAAAGAATATTTATGCGATACGGAACTGTCCACTTTGGAACCATGGGTAGAGATGGCATGAGCTTAACCACATTCACGCTGCATCTTTCCCAATCTGCTTAGAAGAAACTTTCACTTGAACATATTTTCTGGATTTAAACAACTAATGTAAAAAGCAGATGGCGTTCGTTTTGAGAATGGAATTACCACTGTCGATGATTGTCATTTTCATCGCGAGGTCATCCTCCTCCATTCGAAAGTTTTTTTGAATATTTTTCGTCTGCCGTCATTTGAATTGAAATAAAATCTATTAAAAGCTTCTGTTTACAGTCGTATATAACAGTTTTTTTACCTTTATAAGAAAACGCTCTATCAAAAAGAGTAAAAATATCTGATTTATAATGAGTTATTGGGGAAAACTGAGGGTTAAATATTCTCTACTCAGTTTTTTCCTTCAGTTTACAGACACTTTTGTTAATGTTGTCTTACTGAATTTTCGTAGAACGGTACAATACTTATATATTTATGTTATATCAATGATTTTCGAAGCCTCATTATCATTGTTTTCCCAAGGCAACCAATATCGTATATACTAACCCACCTAGCATTTATTTCCTCACCTTTTATATTTTTATTCTTGGTTATGCCCACTGAAGTGTACAGTAGGTGGACGACCAATAAGTGGCCATAATTATTTACCTGTCAGTGGTACTTTGGCTTTAATTTTTCAATACGAAAGTTCGCTACTAAACAAGACTCTGAGAGACCAGAAGCTGCAACAAAAATATGCATTAAAAGCACACACAACAGCCAACCCTGCTGATGCTATGAACAAAAAATGAATCATATAGCATTTTCCACATGGCTGTCTATATATATTAACGAGTACTTTACTAATTTTCACATCCCTCGCATGCTATTTTCAAATTATCCTTATCAAGCCACCAGGTTCATCGGCAATTCAATTCAAGCCCAATTTTCTGTCAACTCCGTGCTTGTGCGCCTGCTGTTAGGCTATGCGTGCAATTTTTCATCATTTACTTGATTTACGACTGACAATCAATACTTCTTCATTCTATCTATTGCTGTTGTTTTTCGGTGTTGTCATTATTGTTTTTGTTGTTATTGCTGGTGTAATATGTAGCAAAAGGACATTTAGCTGTCAATATTGATATATTAGCGGCGTAATGTATATTCATTGAATGCTACGTGACCACATGCGGAGGTGCAGAGTTATCTATCTCAGAGAAATAGAGAGAGAAAGGGAGCAAGCGAAAGAGAGAGAGGAGGAGAGGGCAACAGAGTGCAATGACCCATTGTACAAAAAAGAGAACATTAGCAGAGTCGAAAACACAAATGAGTTCCTTTATATATGCAAGTAGTACATTTTCTTCAAATCTCTCTAACTCTTGGGAAGTTTTTTGCTTTGAATAAACAGTATAAGGATTTTCGGTAGCAAATATAAATATTCTTAAAGGCTGTAGTACCGCATCAAATCTAATTAGGTACAGCAAACAAAAATATCAAATATTAAATGGACCTAAAAACTTAGTGCCAAATGCTTTAGTAAAGGTATTTCGGCGTAATCTGATATTTCACATACATTAAATGTTTTTGAATAGGAAACCTATTGCTTTATACTTATTATACTTATTATATATTTTATCTGTTATATATTACCTGTTACCGATTATGTATTATCTGTCACTTATTATCTATTAGTCATTATCAATTATCTTCGCAATGCTGAGCTGCTATCTTAACCCCAGCGACTGTATTGAACAGTTTAGAACGAAGCCGGACCTTATGGAGGATGCGGTTCGTGAAATAGATATCCCCTTCATCGTAGACGGAGACTTTAATGCTAAAGCTGTCGAGTGGGGCACGCCTACTATGAACACACGGGGAAGGTACATACCAGACATGGCTGCCAAATTGGGGTTTGCAGTGGCACACAGAAAAAGCGCCACTACTTTCAGTATGCCTTTTAGTCACCCTAGTGACTGATGACTTGGCTGTGGTAATCAAGAGGTGGGAAGTTCTGGAAGAATATATCACTTTCCGCTTCACTGTGAAAACTCACACTGCCCCAACACCAAAAACAAAGGGCACTCGCAAATGGAACATGTTCAAAATGTACACTGAAGCATTCCTAGCTCACTTTGATGCTGATTCCACGCCGTACATTAGTGGTGACGCTGGCTCCTCTGCATGTGCCATGATGCAGTACATCGCCTAAAGCTGCGACGCATCGGCGACCCGTACGGGGCTACGCTCAAAAACGCGAAATCTGTGGCCAACAGAAATCGCAGCGCTCAAACAAACCTGCTTCCATAAAAGAGAAGGTCCACCAGAGACAGGCGAAAGAAGGAAGCAGAGCTGGAGGCTGATGATTTCAGGGAGTTCCGAAAGGCTCTGGAGCAAGCAATTATCGCTAGCAAGAAGGCGAAAGGGCAGGAACTTTGAAGGGATCTAAATAGCAACTCTTGGGGACTATCGAGGAAGCTAAATACCAACTCCACAGCTTCACATCTAGACAGTGATGCTATCAGCAAAATAGTGGATCGACTATTTCCAAAACACCCTGAGCCGTGTGGGAACCGAGACCTTCAAGGTGCTGAAACGCTTCCACTCTTTACTGAGGAAGAGCTCAAAACCGAGGCAAGAAGCCTCAAAAGGAACAAAGCTATAGGGCTTGATGGCATCCCAACTGAAGTCCCTAAACTTGAGGCTGAAAACCGACCAGACATGATGCTAGAGATTTACAATGTAAAATACAAAAGCTGACGCTGATCATTAAAGTTAAAGGCGATCTAGTACAACTATCAACCTAGCATCTGCTTTGCATGCTGAACAGCGCCGAGAAATTGCTTGAGAAATCCATTCATTCTGCGCAGGCTGCAGAGACTGTTGAGAGTGCAAGAGAATTGTCAGCAAGGCAATACGGCTTCCGATGCAGATAATTAACTCTTAACGCAATAGAGGAGGTAGTAAGCAGCGCATAATGCACGGCTTGGCAACCCTTCACGTACGGAACGCATTTGTTTTTTTTTTGTTTAGTCAGAAGGTGTAAATCAAAATGCCTGCAACATCATCAAAGGTGCCGTCACACCAATGGTATGTGGGGCATGCTCCCACTAACACTATAACATTCCTCCTCCTCGGCTGTTTCCACCCTGGAACCGCGTTAGAATTTTTTTAAGGTGGGGCCGCGTTTATGGCTATTGACACAACAAGTTCCTGCGTCCAGGTTCCGCTCCTGTGGGCGTATGGAGATTTTACGCCATCGATAGTATTCACTTCTCCTACTGGCTTCGAAAGCGGTTGTGGGGGGCGTTAAACATCTGAGAAAATGCAATAGTCCGATACTCACAAACTATTGTCTTGTCTTCAGTTCGGTACTGTTGTGAGTGTTTGGCTCATGCGTCTGTGTCTGTCGTCGGTTTGTCTAAAAC
>JAYXIM010008085.1:0-40690 GCA_037575425.1 Anastrepha fraterculus | reverse complement strand
TCTCCATCCAAAAAATGTGCATTAGAGTAACGGAAGGGGATTAGGAAGTCAACGCTAGCAAAACCAAATTGAATGTAATAACTGACTGACCCAGGAGACATTAATGTAAAGGAATATCCGCCACAACGGAGACAGCAACAATGGTAGCATCTTAAGGCAGACAGTAGCTGCTTGAGTAACACAATACAGCACAACGGAGGAAAATAAGTAAATATGTAATCACTACTGCTGTCATCAAGGAATGTCCATTGCTGCAGTGACATATCCAATCTCCCAACTGAGAGAAAGCTTTGAAGTTTACAAACGAGAAGGGCCGCAGGGTAGGCAGTTGTGGGAGTATAAAGGGTGCTTTAAATGCTGGTCTCTTTTTGAATATGAAATTTATAAGTAGCTTGGACTATATTTGTTTAAATGAGCATTGGATTGATTGATCTACTTTGTTTTCTGTCAGTGCAGCTCAGAAGAAAAGTTTGATGGAGTGGAATCGCAGCGGGCAAGGTGGCGGAATTCTCTAACTTCTAGTTGGAGCATAAGGCGTTTCGCTTGCTCATCGCCCTCGAACACGGTTTTGTGCAAGGGATCTAAGTTCATTCCAATTCTTATTCAAAGACCTCATTTCCGTGTCCATTGAACGGTGCCAGGAGGTTCTTTGTCTGCCATCATTTTCCCTTATCTGTCTGTCCTATAGCGGCACTTGTTTGGCGATGTTCTTGTTAATCTTCCTCAGGGTGCGGCCGATCCATTGTCTTTTCCTTCTGCGGATTTGAGTTTCCACATCGGATTGATTGGGTTTCACTAGTCATTCGGTGTACGAAATATTTCGAGGACAGAAAATTCGCATTATGTGGCGCAGGAGGCGACTAACGAACGTTTGGAGACGCCTTGTGTTCATTGCGGTGATCTCCCTCATTGTACAGCCATATAGCAGGACAGATATGAAGGTTGAAGTTGAAAATTCTAACAGAGCTTTGGCTTTGGTAGTTCTGCTTTCAACGTGGCTTGCCAATCTACTTTAAGAACGCCTTCAATTACAAGCAGAAAAAGGATTTAAGGCAGAATGCAACCCTGCCGAATGCCAGTCTGCGCGTGAAAGCATTTCGGTAATTTTCCTTTAGGGAGGACGCGCCAACAAGCATCGATGTGGCTCTCCTTGATAAGTGCTAAAAACTTAACTGGTACTCCTCTGCTCCGTAAAGCAGCCCCGATACACTCCCCATTTGCGCTATTGAACGCTTTTTCAAAATCCAAGAACACCAGGTGAAGTTTGGAGTTATACTCAGTGCATATTTCTATGAAAATGTGGAGAGTGTTGATGGGTCTGCACAGGAAATACAACTATGAAATTCAGCTTGGCAGGAACCAGGTGGATTTTTAGCCAGTTTTGCAAGAGAGAACCCAAATGCCTCTCCAGTTGTTACAGCCTTTCAAGTCACATTTCTCTACAGCTCCACAATAATTCATTATATCGATCTCTGGAGGTTCAAGCGATGATATCAAAAGCCGACTAAAGAAAGCAATGGCGGCCTTTGGCTCTCTACAAGTAATTTAGAATCCATCACACATTTCACGTTGCACAAAACTGCGAAGTTTTAACTCCGATATAAAGTCGACTTTACCTTATGGTTGTGAAACGTGAATTGCGACGTCAGCTGACACAAGCTCATTACAAGTTTTTGTAAGCAGATGCCATCGAAAAATTCTCAAAATATTCCTGCCAAATATTATCTCGAATGCTGACTTACTGACTGGACCGGAACTTAGCAGAAGCCAATTCTAAAGGGTGTTTTTTTAGAGGTTAGGTTTTCAAGTTGGCACTACTTTTTTCGTAGATGGTCTTTTTGACAGCTGTCACTTGATTTATGCTCAGTTTGGTTTGCCATTTCATAATGAATAGACTTACACCTGAACAACGTTTGCAAATCGTGCAAATTTATTACGAAAATAATGGTTCGGTTCGCGCGACGCATCGAAGAAAATTTTGTTCAGCGATGAAGCTCACTTTTGGTTGAATGGGTATGTCAATATGCAAAATTGTCGCATTTGGAGTGAACATAATCCACAAGCCTTTGCTGAGACGCCGTTACATCCTCAAAAAGTCACTGTTTGGTGTGCTCTATGGGCAGAGGGAATCATTGGTCCATATTTCTTTAAAAATTAAGCCGGCCATAATGTTACAGTCAATGGAGAGCGCTATAGAGCCATGATTAATGACTTTTTCGTGCCTGAATTGGACGATGTTGATGTGGACGACCTTTGGTTCCAACAAGACGGCGCTACATGCCATACAGCCAACGCAACAATCGATTTATTGAAGGAAACTTTTGGTGAGCGCATTATCTCGCGCCGTGGACCTGTGGCGCGGCTTCCAAGATCGTGCGATATAACACCGCTGGACTATTTCTTGTGGGGCTATGTGAAGTCGCTTGTCTACGCAGATAAGCCCGAGACGATTGACGTCTTGGAAGAGAATATTCGGCGCGTTATTGCTGACATACGGTCCCAATTGCTGCAAAAAGTGGTCGAAAATTGGACCTCTCGGCTGGAATTTATTCGAGCCAGCCGCGGCGGCCACTTGCCCGAAATCATTTTTAAAACATAATGGCAAACCCTTATCTTTATAATAAAGCTAAATTCTTGGCCATAACATTAATTTATATACGTTTTATTTCATCTTGAAAACCTAACCTCTAAAAAAAACACCCTTTATAAGAGATCCGAAAGAGCAAATGGGGCTGGATTGGTTATGTCCTACGCACAGGAAATGGTAACTTAACAAGCGCCACCGTTGACTGGAACTCACAAGGAAGCCGCGGACTTGGAAAACCAGTGAATACCTCGTTTCCACGACCTCGTCGGTTCTAAGGAACGACGCGGATTTATAACCGGCCAATGACTGTCACTTCAGCAGAATTCAAGGAATGTATGATGACGATGAGAAACAATTTCACTTAAATAACTTGAATTGTTGGCTTTGCAGTAACCCATTCCGTGAAGTCAAAGTTTTTACGTCATTTTCGTGGCTTTTTGCATTTATTTCATCTGCTGCTTTTTCATGTTTCATCTTTTGAGTCATTTCTGTATGGTTGCCGTAAAATATCTCTGCAGCAGTGCCGCATAAAAAAGTAGTCTATTCGAACCAAATCCCAGCTTCGAGGCTATTCATTGATGCTACTATTTCAGCTGATTATTCGATTTTCGCAGGCTTTTAATATTTCAAAAAGTTGTTCAAGGAGAATGTACAACCAAAAACTGAATGTCTCACACATAACGGTTGTTATCTCAACTGTCAAAGTCAATCAAACTCACAGCTAAAGTCCCATATGCTAAACGGAGCACCCTGTAATTGTTCAGAGGTATCCAATCGCGTATCATGTTGCTCGAACTATATTTTACACAAGCCGCTGCCTTTAATACTACTTCATAAATATTTTTCAACTACGTCACAATAACAGTTACTGTTGACCGAAAGTACAGCCACTGCTGACCGAAAGAGCAACCACTGCTTGACGCACTTGCATTTGCACCACCCTGTATATCTATTTTCATATAAAGGTATTATACACCAATTGTTAGTTTAGCTAGCTGCGGTTGCCTTTGTTGTTGTTCTTTTTGTTGTTAAGTAGCATCATCAACAGCCAACACATCAACCGCTGCTATTAATTTCTATCAACCCATCCACCATTCGATTCTATGTTACATCCCCTTACTTCATTATTTTTATTATTTCTGTTGTTATTGTTGTTGTATGCGTACATCTAATTGTCGCTGCGAATGACCAAACGGCCTGTCCATCGGCCGATTTGGACATTTTGTCCGCTTTCGCCTGCCCCTTAGGTAGTAAAAACCGAAATCTATATTTACGATTATTGAAGTTTATGATGAAACATTTTCGTATCATTTTGCGTCAGCTCATAATGTTGGGCTGCGCGGGGGTAGCGGCACAATTAAGCAAGGTGGTTGATTCTCGCACAAATATTACAAACAGACGTCACCTGCACGTCGGACTGTGTGTGTGCGTGTCCACTTGCTTGTGTGGCTATGCGTTCGTGTGCTCGTGTGTTCGTCTTGCAGTGCGGTCGTAAAAATGTGTTACACACATCAAAGCAACAAAATGAAAAACAACATCAACAGTGCATTATTGTTGTTATTTTGCAAATAAAATGTGAGGCAATGGGGCATAGCAGTCGAAAGGACCATGACAAGGACGCATAAGTACTATCTACATACATGTGAGAATACTTATATGCATACATATAATTCATACATACAGACATATAAATATATACATGCATAGATATTTGCAATTAGTTGGTCAGGGCTAATGTTTGAGCAGCTGCGAAATTCTCTTTGAATCAAAGATATTCTTAAACTGCGATTTGGCTGAAATTGATTTTTCTCTGCCTCATCGAGAGGAGTTCCAGTATAGAGTAGTATATGTCTGATATTCCTTGATATTTCAGTAGATATTTTTATTTATTTATTTATTTATTTAATCAGCAAGCAAGAGGCTTGGTAGGTAAGACAAGAGTCTTATAAGTAACTTCTTAAAAGTAAACTTAGAGTAAGAGAAATCAAAAAATAAGGAAGAAGAATAAGCATTAAATTGAGTTAGCGTCCTTCTAACAGGAGACTTCATTCAGTTTTAGCAATGTCCACAAAAAACAATTCATTACAACGGAAAATACGTGAGGGAACATTAAAATTATTTTTATTGAGCAGATGATTGACGGTATAAACATCGAACACAAAACACATCGACAACAGAACACGTCTAGACTCTAAGGACGTTCGATTTATTAATAAGCAGCGAGACCGATAAGACGCAATGCCTTCAACAAATTTCATCGAGTGCAAAGCAAAACGCACAAAAGCTCACTGAACAGACTCCAATCTATTAATATAATCTATTAATATAGACTGCATGAAGCGGTCTCCAAACGAATACCGCGTATTCTAACCTGGAGCGACTAAGGACGAGTACAACAGTTTGAGAGTAAAAGGATCAGAAAACGAAGAACTATTTCGACGAATAAAGGCTAACATTGCGAACGATTTAGAAAGATTAAAGTTTATGTGGATGATGAAGTTGAGATTGGAGTCAAAATAAACACCCAGGTCCTTTAATTCACTAATTTACTTTAGCGGCGAGTTCGAGATGTAGGAAGCTGTTAAAACAACATTAAAAACTTTCGCATACGAAGTATATTGACATTTATTAATATTTAGGAACAAACGATTACGCGCACACCAACCATATAAGTTATTAAACTCACGCTGGAGAGTGGATGAATCTTCTGGACATTTTATATCGTAATAGATTTTTAGATCATCCGCGTATGGAAGAAAAATATACAACAAAAAACAGGAGGAAATATTGCTAATGAAGAGGATAAATAATAGCGGACCTAGGACACTACCTTGGGGAACACCAGACGAAGAAACAAAAGAATAAGACGAAACATTATCAAGTCGAACGACACAGTGCCTAATATTAAGATAGGAAATTAACCACTTAAGAAATTGAGAGTGAAAGTCGAAACGCTCAAGTTTAGCTATTAATATTGAGTGAGATACCCTATCAAAAGCCTTAGAGAAATCTGTATAGATTGCATCCATTTGAAAACCTCTTTGAAATGTTTCCAAACAGTCCTCCGTAAAGACAGCTAAATTCGTTAATGTAGATCTGGCCGGAATAAACCCCTGTCGGTTGGGACATAACAAATGTTTAACAGTAAAGTATATTTTGCCTTTAACTATATACTATCGAAACTGTAGATAGCTTGGAAATCGGCCTTTACTTCTATAACTAACTTTTGTACTTGTACAAGGTGGAGCAGTATTAATACTTTGCACTCGGGAAGTAAGTCTCGCTCACCACTTTTGTATGGAAACTCGATGGGTATTCATATCGACAATTGAAAATTTAGCACACTTTTTGGCGCGCTGCCCAGTACTAAGATGGTATAAATATGTACAATTTTTTGAAAAATTCACATTAAAAGAATCAGAATTGATTAATGTTCTGAACGGTGTCATTGAGAACTGGGATAAACCTAGGTTTCGAATTTAAATATGCTTATAAATAGAGAGAATTAGTCTTTGTAGAATTTAATTTTTAAAGAATGTCAAGGCTGTACGTAATTTAACTGTGATATACCGATAAACGGCGAAAATTGTCGAAAATTTATTGTATGGTTCATATTGGAAAAATCTGTCTATTTTTTTTATTTTTATTTATTTTTTTTTTGAATTGCTTTGAAATGGTTTTTTTGTATCCTCTATATGAATAAATGAATACTTCTACTACTACTACTGCTACTATTCTTCTTCTCTTCTTCTTGATTGGCGCGATAACCGCTTACGCGATTTCAACCCAGTTTAACAAAACCACTCGTTTCCAGTTGGAAACTCCAAATGAACCCAAGTCCTTCTCCACCATCTGATCTTCTCAGCTGCCACCGGCTTGTACCGCTTCGAATACTTTCAGAGCCGGAGTGTTTGTATCCATTGGACGACATGACCCAGCCAATAATGCAGCCTAAACTGAAGAGGAGGAAAATCCGGCTTGTTGTTATTGGCTAAAATTTTTTGTTTTCAATACAGACTTACTTTTTTTCTTCAAAAATTTTTGGCACAGCTTTAATTTAAGCACACAACATGCTAATAAAAAAAGATAAAATGGAAATGCGTATCCCAATGCACATGCGTTAGCTATACGTTCACTCTCCTTTCGTAAAATTATTGAGACACGTAAATGAAGAAAGTAAACGACGACTGACTACAAAACTAATCATGTGAAGCATAATCTATCTAAAGTATAACTTTACCTAGCGCAACTGAAAATGTTTTCTACGTAGGTAGGTAAGTAAAATGCGTAATGCACTACTCTGGTACTACCGAAGTAGCACTGAAGCGCCGTTTTGATATCATTATGAGGCCTCCAACAGGCAAACATCGACAGCCAGCCAGAGCTGTTGGTATGATGGAGAATGTTGATGGTATTTAAATTGCCGCACTGACCCAGACTGTCGAAGAAAGGAGCACCCAGTGACCTCAATCGTCTAACTCCGAAACCCGGACATTTGCAGGGCAAGTGCTCAACAGTCTTCTTCTCTGAAAGGTCCTCACAGCCTGTGTAATGAGAGTTAAATGGTAAACGTAGATTTTCTGTGTATACCTGCGTGTGTTCCAATCGTCCAATGGCCAGTAAATACAGCTAAGAGTTTAGAAATTGAATAGCGTGGAGTCCCCAGTGCTTTCTGAGTCTTATGTCTATTGCACTGTGTCCATACAGTTTTCGAAATAGCGCATGAAGAAATGGAGCTTCATATTTGCTGCGAAATAAGTTGTACAAGTTCTCCATTTGTATATAAAAAATAAATTTTCGGTGCAATGCTCATCAACTGAATTTATTCCAAATCTCTGTCAAGTCCCCATTTTTTGATAACCTGTTCAGTTTTTTTTAATAAGTGTGCAATCCCATACTTATCACCTTAACTTTTCGTAAAAAGGTTTTGCGCAGAATTGTAAAGTGATAAGTGATATGTCGTTAGTGCAATAGAGCGCAAATGAATAAATTTAAAAGAAAGTTTGAAATGCTAATTTATTTCATTTATCTATATTATAATTTTTTTTTTTGTTAAACTTTGTACTAAAAACCATGTGAGTTGAAAACGCGCTAGGGGACTAGAATTTAAAACGTAAGATTGATGTCGTAAACTTCCCAGTAAGCCACTCTCCATGGCTTCGAGGATTTGTAACACTTAGCAAAGTGGGTGTGATGAAAGTTCTGTGTGCATGTCTAAGTATGGAAGAGCAAATGCAATAGCCGCATTTAAGCTAAAAATTGGCACATTGGTTTAAATGTTAACTGACACCAAAAGCGAATTTTCCCCTACAACACTTCAACACACGAGCCCTCCAAAAAATAAAAAAATAACAATGAACTTTGCCTGCTGGTGTACGCACGTATGAATGCGCATATTAATCGATGTTCAAATTATTATTTTTTTTTTTTCAAATACACCGCAGCGCCTTTGTTCCTTGCATTTGCATAAGCTCTGCTCCTCACGCCTATAACTCCGTTTAGCACATTTTTAATAGCACAGCGGATATGCGATTTTGTTTAATATCCACATAACAACACAAAGGCTAATGTCTGTGCAATCAATGGACGACTGAACGGATGAATACAGTGACTGGCTGACTGACTGGTTGGTGGCGCGTGCGGCTGGACCATGTGGCCAGTTACTACATGATCCAGATACGACACTCCCCTCCAGCATCACGGCTAGTCATATGCATTTGCGCCACTCCACACGCCACATATGTACGTGGAAAGGTTACCCTTTGCTGGCATAAAGTCGCAATACTGCAACACAGCGGCACTGTTGCTTCCCACACTTCGGTGACCTGCTGCTACCATTGCTTTCCATACCTGGTGTTTGTCTGCGCGCTGTTAAGTGAAAGGGTTATTAGCGCTTATCAGGCATACTGCAACCTCCCGCCTCCCTTCTGCCATGCAGCTTCGCTACCAGTTGCAGCTTCGACAGCAAATTGGGGCTACTTTTCGTCTGGTGGGTGTGTACATTTTTTTTATTTGTATTTTAATACCAATTGCGTTTTGATGGTGTTGCCTACACGTTGCTGAGCGCACATCAAACCAGCCGGACATGCGGAAGTAGCCACGCAAATTGCAAGTGATTTCATGGTTAATTGAATTTAAAGCGATTTCGCTTAATGCAATTTTTTTTTTTTTTTTTTTTGTTTTGCCTTTGTTGCGTTACACTTTTGTTTTTTAACTTTCGCTACTTCTGTTTTCACAGGTGTCTGCGAATGTGTGGCATGATTTGGCGCTGGGTGTGAGTGCAATGCATGTGAGCTGCCTGTTGTAAATGTGGCTATTTTTCAATACTTTGCCCTTTGCTGTTGTCTCTGGACAGTCTGAGCCATGTTCACGCTTTGTCTTTGTTAATTGGCGCGCATTATTTTGAATGGCCTCAACTCAAATGGTGGAGCTGAGTTCGCTGAAAATTGTGTTTTTTCTCATCCTTTCTGCAAGGCACTTTTTTCTATTAATTAAATTGTCTGTTTTCTCACCTTTTTTAACTCGATTTATATTTTATGTATATATAAGTACAGAGCTAAAGTACGAGCTCTCAGCTATTACTAAGCTTCTAAGGATAAGATTGAATGATGTCTTGAGACTGATTTGAAATCTATTACACAAATGAATTCACATAGTTTGTGTAGAGAATTTCGGCAAATATTTATTAAAAGTCGTAAGATTCTCTTCCGGCAAACGTTCGAAGTTGTAAAGGAAGTAACAAAGTTCTTGCTTTTCTTGGGATCTTACCTTTATGAAGATATCAAATCAAAGCCCGATTTCCAACGAAGAGTTCATTTCACCATTAATGCCTGATTCTACATATGAGTTCTGAAGTATTTGGTCCGTGAGCTGGTTTGCCTTTATTGACTGACAAAGCACCATCTCATCGACCTTAGCACTTATAATCGATTTTTAAGTCCTTGGCTCCATAATTTAACTGCCCTATAGCTTCCAGAAAGTAAATACGATTATATTCTGGGAATAAGTCCAAACTCCAGTAATTAGGAAGTCATTCCGAGTTAAATTAAGTTAAGTTAAGTTAAGTTAAGTTAAGTTAAGTTAAGTTAAGTTAAGTTAAGTTAAGTTAAGTTAAGTTAAGTTAAGTTAAGTTAAGTTAAGTTAAGTTAAGTTAAGTTAAGTTAAGTTAAGTTAAGTTAAGTTAAGTTAAGTTAAGTTAAGTTAAGTTAAGTTAAGTTAAGTTAAGTTAAGTTAAGTTAAGTTAAGTTAAGTTAAGTTAAGTTAAGTTAAGTTAAGTTAAGTTAAGTTAAGTTAAGTTAAGTTAAGTTAAGTTAAGTTAAGTCAAGTTATTTGATCTTTATATTACAATGCTTTTAACACCTCAGGCGGCCGAACGGGTTGGTGCGTGACTACTATTCGGAATTCAGAGAGAGAACGTCGGTTCGAATCTCGGTGAAAGATCAAAAAATTAAGAAAAAGTTGTTTCTAATAGCGGCCGCCCCTTGGCAGGCAATGGCAAACCTCCGAGTGTATTTCTGCCATGAAAAGCTCCTCATAAAAAAAAATATCTGGAACTGTAGATCCCTTCATTTGTGGAACAACATCAAGACGCACACCACAAATAGGAGGAGGAGCTCGGCCAAACACCCAGAAAGGGTGTACGCGCCAATTATATATATATATATTTTACCACCTCGCCAGTCAAGCTAATTTAAGTTAAGATTAGTTGAGTTAAGCTAACTTTAGTTAAGTTAAGCTAAGAAAGAACTGTTATCTCATCAGTTAAGTTACATAAAGTTATTTCAGGTGAAATTAAGTTGGGCTGGGTTGAGTTAAATTATGATAACTTAAGTTACGTTAAGTAAAGTAAAAAAGTTAAGCTAAGTTAAGTTGAGCTTAAGTTAGTTGAGTTTAGACAGGTAAATTTGAATAAGATTCGACCAAAAATTGTACCTTTATTACAACAATACCATTAAGTAATCTGGCCTCAAGTATTGATTTATTCCCAATTTGAATTCAATATTAAGTTATAAAATAACGCCAACGTGCGCGGCGAGCCGCATTTCGATATATAAAAGGGATTGCAAGACTGCCTTACCTGTGCCAACCCAACTCCTTCTCCTTCAATCCCTTTCTTCTATTAATCAACACACGACAGAATTCCACAGCTGTACGTCATTCATCATCGGCAACACTTCCGTTCCGTTTGTCCATTTTTATCGGCGCACGCAAAAGCCGGCGGCTAAGGCGCGACGTCAGCTCCTCATACTACAATGCTACGCCTACCCCACCTACAGTCAATAGTTGCAATGCTGATTTATACGCGACGATAAGCTCGAAATGGAATTATGGCATGTTTTGAAAAATTTGCCATGAAACCACAATCGAGTAAGCGAAGCGCAGCAATGCCATTCAATCAAGCTACAACTTGTAGCGCAAAAAAGTGAAGGTGGCGGCAAATGTTGCCCTCATCACTTCCCTCAAATGGTTTTTAATGGTAATTTTATCGATAATGTTCGTGTTTTTTGATTGTGAGAGGCGCGGGAGAGTATTGAAATGGCAATTCCTATTTTTGTGTTTTCATTTTTGCCTCTCGTTCAATTTTTGTTTGCAGCCTTTCTTCTACAACTGCATGCCAACAATTGTTCTATGGAAAATGTGCTGCCGGAAAATTATGAGCAATCGACACGCAAAACCCACAGCGTAGGCAACCGCTACATTGAGGTGGTGAGGGGTTGAATGAGTGGCAAATCAGTTGAAACAAAAATAAAATAACGGTACAAACAACACCATAAAACGACATTGCTATGTTAGGCATATTTCACATGGCATTTGTTGTCACATAAATTTCTCGATAATCAAAAACAAAAACCCACAAATAAATAATGGAAATTTGAAGTAATAATATAATCAAACGGAAACGTTGCATGCAACACGGTGCCGCATGCGTCCACCTG
This sequence comes from Anastrepha fraterculus, assembly GCA_037575425.1. Lineage (NCBI taxonomy): Eukaryota > Metazoa > Arthropoda > Insecta > Diptera > Tephritidae > Anastrepha > Anastrepha fraterculus. Next base: position 29,167 of record JAYXIM010008085.1, on the reverse strand, counting down.
TGATTGTGCATTTATACTGACATGTGTATGGGTGTATGTGCTCAGTGTTTTGGCCCTTCCACTTTGATTTGCATAGTTCCTCGTGTTTTTCTGTTCAATAGTTATTTTGCAGTCGCCGGGGCGTATGCGCAATTTTTGCTCCCAATCAGTATTTCTGGGGTTTGCATTAACGACAGTCATTAAAATTTTAATATGCAAACGACTATTCGTGCCGAATGCATTGTTGGTTTTCTTCTGCAATAGTGATTGGCGATTTAATCAAGCACACCGGCGCTACAGCTGCGTACATGAAAATCAGAACGCCGAAAAAATGCTATGCTTTTGCATAAACGAATGTTTGTCATTTGTTGGGTTAATGGAAAATGTTGAAAATTATATGCAATAAAATGCTGTGCACTTTAAAGTAAATAGTTTTTTTTCAAGACCTTAGGCTGGCTTCACCTCTAAAGTTGGTAGAATCAATTTTACGTCAAGCAGCCGTTGTGCATGATGATATTTGCTATGATAGGTACTTTCAAATTACTCGGATTGTAGTGAGTAGCTCAGTTTGACGTGAAATATGAATCCACTTTTCCTTTAGTAATTTCCACTGTGCTTTTTGACGATGACATGTGAGTGTACCTTTTTACGAGTATAATTTTCGGCAATACCGATATAAGAAGTCCCGTGATTTACTCAAACGGCGCAAGTTTTTCTTTATCTGTATAAATGTGTATTTCTCATTTCTTACTGCTACAAATCTTTAAAGTGTTGTTTTATTTTCAGCTTATATTTTTATCTGCGGCCGTATGCTTTTTTTACTGGTATAGAGCCACCGTTTTTTCCTAGTTGCCTTAACCATTTAATATCTGCGGTTTGTATCTCAGAAAGTTTGCAAACATGTTTTTGGCTTCAGCATGAACTTATCAGCTATTTGTTTGACTTAAATTTTTGCGAGGGGCGGTTGTTAGCTTGGATTTATTATACGTAATTGAGAAGATTGGACGTGCTAGGAAACAATTACCGACATGCCATGGTTGGTTGGTGAGTAGGCTTGTAAAGCGCCCGAGCATATGCTTTGGCATTGGAAATGAAACTGATAAGCAAGTAAAGGCTTCAAAATTAAATTAAACACAATAAAAAATTACAAATAAAAATATTAATATAATATATGAAAACAAGAATATTAAAATGAAACAAAGTAAGAAATATCACACGAATTGGGATTATTTCATAAAAAAATAAAATAATATGAATTCATAATAAATAAAACTAAAAAAAAGCAACAACAACTAAAACCTAAAACTAAGATAAAAACTGAAATTAAACAAAATAAAAAACCAAAAAAAAAATAAATTATACCAATCAAAATAAAATTAACTTAAATATAATAAAATATGTGAAAGTGAAAAGAAACAAATGAAATTAAAATAAAACAAAAATATAGAAATAAAAAAAAAATTAAATTAAAAATATTAAAACGAGAAATAAACAAATTGATTAGATTAAATCAAATTAAATAGAAAATAGATAAATGAAAAAAATAAAAATTTTAAAACCTAAATACACTACAATAACGTTACGAAGAATAATACGAAATAGGATTAAATTAAGTGCATTCACCTAAGTCAAAATGCGATGAAATAGAAAAAGAAAAACCGGACAAAATAAAATAAAAATAAAATAATGTAGAACAAAATTTAAATAAAAAAAAATGAAATAAAATAAAATGAGGAAAAATACAACAAAAATAAAAAAATATAATATAAACAAGAATAAGATAAAATAAAATTACACTGCCCTCATCATTAGCACTGCAGTCATGTGAAGGTCATTCCTTTCACATTAAATAAGAATAAATAAACAAAAATATTTAAAACTAAATCAAAAAATTAAATTAAATAATAAAATTAAAAAATTGAAAATAAAATAAAGTTCAAAATAAAAATAACTGTCGGATTAGAATTAAAATAAAATAGGGAAATATATAAAACAATATATTAAAATAAAATGAATGAAATGAAAGACAGAAGCAAAAAAATAAATTTAAATCAAATAAAATAAAATAATATAAAGTGAAATGAAATATAAATGATAATAAAAATTTGAATAAATGTTAAGCTAAAGGTACAAATACAAAATAAAATAATATAATAAATATTATATAATATTAAAATAACAACAAAATAATAAAAATAAAGTTATTAATTAAAACAAAATTAGAAAATTACAATATAAATTTTTGAATAAAATAAAGAGGCATGAAATAAATTAAATTAAAAAATAAAAAATGTGAAAAAATTAAATTAAATTAAATAAAACAAGTTATAATGGGAATTTAAAAGGAATAAATATAAAATTTAAAATAGAATAATACAAATATAAAGTTAAATGTAATATTAAGAACAAAAGTCAAATTAAAATTAAAATAATATATGAAAAACTAAAACCAAAATATATTGAAATAAAATAATATAAATAAGAATAAAGCGAAATCAAATTAAATTAAATAAAAACAAAAAATGACACAAAAAAGATTACAAAACCAATCAAATAATACAATAGCAAATAGAAAATTGTATAAATTGAAACAAAATATAAATTAAATTAAAAGGTATATGAAAAAAAGTACATATAATAAAACTAAAACCAAAATAAAATGATTAAAAAATGAAATTAAATATTATTAAACAAAAATTTTTTTTTAATAAATTAAAATATATTATACTAAAAATTTGCAGAAAAATAAATAAATAAGATAAGTTTACATTTAAAAAAAATTATTTATAATATATAAAAACAATTTAACTACATCATTAAAATAAAAAATAAATAGAAACAATTCAAATAAAAATGTCAATAATTATAAAATTGAAAATAAAAGCAATAAGGAGAAAAATATTACTCGTATTAGTAGGTCATGTCTCTGCTAATACGAATGGAATAAACATGGACTCACGGGGAGAAGGCCACTCCCTTATATCAAAGGCTACCAAGCCAAGGTGGAACAGCATACGCCGAGGGATGCATGGCTTAGGGTGAGCTAAGTCGCTAGTATGCGGACTCTGGGGCACCTGTCGCACCCCAGTTTCAATTCGACTTACCACGGCATAGGGCTCTGGCGTGGCGGACCCCATTATTTCCCTATCTAAATCCCAGGTTACGACTGCTGACACGTCGGCTGAGTGACCGCACCGCAAAATTATGTACAAATCAACAAACAAAAAACAAACAACACAACAAACTCCTTCCCGACGCGGAAGACCCCTTGGCTCCACCAAACTTATGGCGGGGTCAAAAACCACCCCTTCGGTGGCGAAAGTGCTCGCTAAGAGCAAAACCGTCACAGAGACACCCATTCCCTTGAGGCTTCTACTTCCTCCAAAACCGACTCGGTTGCGGAAAACCAAGTGATCACCAAATCTGTTTTGCCAGAAACTGGGAAAACAAGTCGGACAGAAGTCTCCAGAAAACCCATCCCTCCTCATCTCCGTCGATACAGAGATCGAAGACGCGCCACTTTCCTTATGGAAAAGTTCGGCAAAACCCCTGAGGAGGAGCTGTCCGACCAGCAAAAGTCAACTCTCGATTGGGCCCGGGAGTTCCTTCGGAATTATGAGGCGTCCAAAGATAAACCGAGTGCAGCTAAGCGGCAGCGGTCTTCAGAGGATCCTCATAGCTCCAACGACCCCAAGAAGCATAAAGCTTCCTCTGAGGTCAAACTACGCAAGTTCTGCGAAGTTGCCAGAGATAGTCTGGTCATGGCGGTGGTGGATAAGAGCCACCCTGACGGTTTCATCTCTCCATCAAACTGGAAGATTGTGGAGAGAAAACTTCAGTTGGGCTACCTGGACGTTCTGAAGCAGAACCCAGGACCCCCTCCTTTCTGCTCTGACGCGGGTTGGTTCCAAGCAAGGGTCAAGTTGATCGCTTGCTCAGATCAACGCTCTGTCAGCCTGTACGGCAAGGCCCTCGATCGACTCGGCGAGGTATGGCCCGGAGCGAAGCTCCAACTAATCAAGAAGAGCGAAATTCCCAACAAACCTCGCGGCAGAGCAAGAATACCTGTAGAGCCATCCGATCCGGAAACCATCCTGGAGCTACTGAAGATCGGAAACCCGAACCTACCCACCGAAAACTGGAGGGTAGTTAAGGTGGAAGAGCCTTCAGGAAACTCCAGACATGTCACGCTGCTCCTGGACCAGGAAAGCGTTAAAGCACTGGACGACCGCAAGGGGATTGTGGCATTCGGGTTCACTACAGCTACCATCTGGACCTATCAGCCGAAAAACCTCCTCGCACCCAGCGAAGAGAGTACGGCGGCCCCCAATATGGATGTCGATAAGCCTCTCTCACAAGCTTCGACGATTGAGTCCGACTCGGAATCAAACAGCGAACTTGTGGGAAACTTATTTAACATTCAACTCGATGACGTGGATAGTCTTTTAGATAGCGGTGATGACGCGAACGCCACAGTCGTTGAATGTCCGTCTAAAAGTGCTGCAGATTAACCTGCACCACTCTAAGGCTGCCTCGGCAGCCCTCATTCTTCGTCTCTCTGACCTCAGAGAAGACATCTTTCTCATCCAAGATCCTTGGATATCAAACAACAAGATATGCGGCCTGAAAGATACGCACTACACCTTGTTTCAAGGTGAGGCTAACGTTAGATCGCGCTCTTGTATTCTCATTCGAAAACATATTAATGCTTTTCTTCTTCCCTTTAGCAATGCTGACACCACTGCCATTGAGGTTGAATCAGTCCACGGCCCGATTTGGATTGTGTCGGCTTACATGCCTTACGACGCAGCGGAGGCGCCTCCTCCTGAAGCAGTGAGGAGGCTCGTCAATACGGCGCATCTGATCCAGAAACGCGTCATTATTGGAGCAGACGCTAATGCACATAATACTGTTTGGGGCAGTACAAACAACAACACACGAGGTGAGCAACTTTTTGATTATATTCTAGCGAATAAGCTTGATATATGTAATAGAGGTGATGTCCCTACGTTTCTTAACTCGTCTAGAAGAGAAGTACTCGATATTACTCTTGCTGGCGAATCATGTATACAACTGGTGCAGGACTGGAGCGTTGATAAACAGCACTCTTTTTCCGACCACCAATATATAACATTCACTTTAAAAGCCGAAACGGCAAAACCCATGAAGTACCTTAACAAAAAACGCATGAATTGGATCAAATATAAAGAACATCTTGCCAATGGACTTCCTGATATCAGGCAGTTTGAAATGGCAAATAAAAACGATATCGAAAACGCTGTCAACATGATAACGAAGACGTGTCAAAGCGCAGCACGACAATCTTGCCCCCTGACAAAAACAGGAGGTAAGCATAAACCTTTTTGGTGGACTCCAGAAATCTCAGAACTTCGCAATCGAACTCGGAAACTCTTTAACCAATCTAACATAACAGACGAATGGGAAGAATATCGACAAAGTCTCAAAGACTTTAAGAAATCTGTCAGAAGTGCAAAACGCACATCCTGGCGATCATACACTCAAGAATTAGAGAACACTTCAGAAGTAAGCAGACTACGCAAGATTCTTGCATCAAACCCAGTCTATCCCAGTTTTATCATGACTCAAGATGGAACTTGGACTACTTCAACTGACCACACTCTTAGAATACTTCTAGAATCTCACTTTCCAGGCTGTGTTGCCAACTTACCTGCACTTCCCAGCACTCTTCAGAGTAATTATGAGAATAGATCAGATCTAATCAGCTCTAATAGCATCTCTACAGCAATACTAAGCTTTAAAAAATTTAAATCACCAGGTCCTGACAACATCATTCCAGCAGAACTTCAAGAAGGACTGGAAATTCTACTGCCTTGGTTAACAAGGATCTTTAACAAGTGTTTAAATCTCTCTTACCTTCCTACAATTTGGAAGAAATCGAAGGTAGTATTCATTCCGAAAACGGGAAAGCCTTCACACTGCAAACCAAACGACTTCAGGCCCATTAGCCTAACCTCTTTTTGCTTAAAGGCTTTTGAAAAAGTCTTAGATGAGCAAATCAAAACCCAACTTGATACTAAGTTGATCTCAGAGGCACAACATGCCTACACTAAAGGGAAATCGACTGAAACGGCACTTCATTCACTGGTGCAAACAGTGGAAACTTCCCTTCACAATAAAGAGTACTCTCTTGTCGCATTTATGGACATAGAAGGTGCTTTCAATAATATTGAACCCAACGCTATTTTGTCTGAAATTGCCAAATTGGGTATCAATTACTCCATCCGAAAGATGATCGAACAAATGCTCCAAAATAGAATAATCACTTCAGAGCTTTGGGTAAGCCGCATGAGAATGTACGCCGTCAAAGGCACTCCTCAAGGCGGAGTACTTTCACCCCTTCTCTGGAATCTCGCTGTAAACAGTTTGCTTCGAAATCTCGAAAAAGCAGGCTGCAAGGTTGTAGCCTATGCAGATGACATTGCTCTCTGCGTGTCAGGCAAACACCTGAATACCCTCACTGAGCTCATGCAACGCTCAATCAATATTCTGTCAAAATGGTGCACTGAATGCGGACTAAATGCGAATCCAGCAAAGACAGATCTTGTTCTCTTCAATAGGAAACAACAATCTCCTCCACTGCAAGCAATAACTTTAAAAGCGGAATCATTACTTCTATCTGATTCAGCTAAATATCTAGGAGTTATTCTAGATAGGAAGTTGAGTTGGAAATTGAACATCGAAAACAGATGTAAAAAAGCTTTCATAGCTCTCTATACTTGTAAGAAAGCTATAGGCAAAACCTGGGGTTTTTCACCTCGGATCATTTATTGGATATATACCTCGATCATCAAGCCGATACTCTTCTACGGTGTGGTTGTATGGTGGACAGCACTCGAAAAACGGTGTAGAGTAGCCACAATTGATCGAGTTCAAAGAACAGCCTGCCTCCTGATAACAGGATGCTTAAGTACAACACCTACTAAGGCTCTAAACACGTTGCTTCACTTGTTCCCTATCGATCTGGCTGGCAAAGCGATTGCAGCGAAAGCAGCGACACGCATGAATGCTATATCGAAATGGAAAAAGTATCTTGGCCATTCGGCCATACTGAACAGGAATACTGTTATCTCTTCCGACATAGACTATCATGTAAGTCTTCCATCACCACCCTTGCTATTCTCCTGTTCAGTCCCAACTAGGGAAGAATGGAAGACAAATCTTACCGAAATCGATGGCCCTCTGACTATATATACAGATGGTTCAAAACAAGACGGCAAAGTGGGATTTGGAATCTTTTCCAATTCCCCTCACATCAATCTATCATTTAGATTACCCGACTACTGTAGCGTATTCCAAGCGGAAGTATGCGCTATCTGGTATGCTGCGAAAACTCTCTTAGAAAATAGAATATCACTAGAGGATATCCGCTTTTTCACCGACAGTCAAGCGGCCGTTCGAGCACTCAGCTCCTCTTATACCCACTCAGATGTGGTTCGATCCTGTCTCTTATCTCTTAACGAGATAAGTGTTCAGAATGCTGTCCAAGTTATCTGGATACCGGGTCACAGTGGATTCGAAGGTAACTGCAAAGCTGATGAGCTCGCAAGAGCTGGAGCTGCGCAATCATATGTTAGTAACTTACCCACAATCCACATTCCGCTCTCAACATGTAAAATGCTCATCGATCGAGCATTTCACAGCATTGCTGATCGGAGGTGGCGAGTGGAAACTACTTGCGTTACGACCAGACAAATCTGGCCATCCTACAATCTGAAACAGACAAAAACCCTTATAAGTCTTTCGAAACACGAACTAAGGCATATAACATCTCTTATCACCGGCCACTGCCTTTTGGGCACTCACGCACGTCGGCTCGGGGTTCCTCAAAACGACCTGTGCAGATACTGCGAGGACGAAGATGAGGAAGTATCGAGCAGACATTTGCTGTGCAGTTGTCCGGGTCTAGCCAGAAGTCGACTCGCTCTTCTAGGCTCTCCAACAATTGACAATCTTTCAGTACTCTCGGACCTGAAAATCGAATCTCTCATCAAATTTTCGAAACGAATTAATATTTTTGACCAAAATCTACAATAAAAATCTCGGTTAGGTGGGGAAATCATTTAAAATAATGAGCTCTAGGGCAACACAACGGACCCAACTTGCGGTCTATGTGGCACTCCGATGCGGGGTCACCCTTAAACCAACCAACCAAGGAGAAAAATAAAACTAATATTAAGGGGGGATTCTACTGTAAAAATCAAATTTTCATGGATTTTGTTTTCATACTTGTATTAATTTAATTAGTAAAAAAAAGTTTAGGGTTACATAAACACAGGTCTTGAGTGTACAAAAAAATTTTTTAAATTTATTTTCATTTCAAAATGGCAGCTGTACAGCCGCTCCCCCGAAACGCCTTTTGAAATCTGCCCACACTGTCGCGCATTTAAAAAAAATCTGAAATGAAAAAAACCAAATTTTTTTTATTATATATCATTATTTTTAGTTGTTAAGCCTATTACTTGAAAAAAAAAAAATTTTTTGTAAAATTTTTGAAGTTTTTTAAAAAATCGACATTTTTTTGTTGTCATTTTGTTATTAAAAAAGGGGTTATAAATAATAAATTTTTTCCCACCATAGCTTTAAAAACTAGTTAATATTGTTAAAAATATACTATCAAAGTTTGAGCTTGATATGTTAATTTTTCACGGAGCTGTGATGTGGGCAATTTTGAAAACGTGGTTTCGAGAAAAACCATTTGAAGTAAAATAACATAAATAGAATAAGATGAACTTAAATCAAATTAAATAACAATAAATACAATAAATAAAAAACAGACACAAGAAAAAAATAAAAATAAAATGAAATGATAATATAATTAATAAAGAAGAGGAAGGAGAAATATAGACAAAAGAAAATTTTAATTTTATTTGTTTGATAGATATTTTGTATGGATATAGGGAAGGAGGTAAATGGAATGGCAATGAAATTTATCAAGTTACATTTACACAAACGTGGAAAATTGCGAAACATTTATCAAAGAAATATCAAATTCGATTGTGTATCAGACGTTAATAAGTCAACAACACTAAGAGGCAACATCATCGATTTGCCTTTTTCAAGACACTTTACACTCGAAACACTCCCTTTCATTTCCTACTTTTCCTATCATCGTCCTATTCTCAACAGAGAGATGGTTCATTACCATGCACACAGAAAGAAGACATATGCAAATACAAATATGTGAATTTATATATATATTTATATTTATAGGAAAAAACACACGCAAAATGCAGAAAAATGCATGAAATTTTTATTTAAATCGATAGTACAGTTCATATAATTTAATGTTTGAAGATTATTTCATGCAAATCTTGACCACGACTGCGCTTCAAATGGTCCATCCGCTTAGTCCAATTTTGGCATACTCTTTCCAATGTTTCGGCCGGTACCTCACAAATAAATGCTTTACTGTTGTCTTCCAATGCGTTAATTGTAGCAGGCTTGTCTGAATAGACATGAGCTTTAACATAGCCCACAAAAAATAATCTAAAGGCGTTATATCGCACGATCTGGGTGGCCAATTGACAGGTCTCAAACGTGAAATAAAATGTTCACCAAACTCGCCTCTCAACAAGTCCATTGTTACACTTACTGTGTGGCATGTGGTACCGTTTTGCTGAAACAACATGTCATGCAAGTCAAGCTCTTGCATTTTGAGCAAAAAAAAGTTGGATATCAAATCACGGTAGCGCTCACCATTCCACTATGGGGATTTTGGCGTTTTTTTTGGCATATATTAAAAAAAAAAGTATCCTGTAGTTTAAAATAAGCTTTATTTTTGTTTTTACCATACCCTAATTAGTTGAGAAATTAGTCGTTAAAATTTTTTACGGTCACACTGATTGAACGGTACGCCTTCAAAGTCAGCTGATTATCGTGTTCGCTTTGTGCGCAGTTTGGTGGAATACATTGAAACAAGTTTGATTGCTCGAGTTATCCAAATAAAACAAAGAATCCAAATTTAAATAATGGAAGGTCATAGTCCAGGTATATAAGATTATAGTTTAGTAACATTTTTTCAATTATGTGTGGTTTAGATTTTGTATATCGTGTTTTATTCATATGTATTATTTAAATTAGTCTTAACAAGTATAGGTGCGTTTCGTATAATAGAACTTCCAAGGCGCACAGAAGTGCACAGAGTTTTAAATGTAGAGTTACTTACTAAAACGTCCACAATAATATGTAACTAACTTTGTTTGCACAAATTTGCCCCTTTTTGATAAAATCGCCTTTTACAGAGGGATATACGTTCGGAAATGTAGAGCTGCTAGATATTTATATCAAAAATAATCGGGCAGAGGTCGCAGTTAAGCAGCATATATTAAAAAAAAATTGGTGAAAGTCTGAATGAATCTAAGGTAGCCCAAATTAATAAAAAAGTACGAGCTTTTGTCAAATATTTTGAAAAAAACTGGCCCCATTGTCATCGAGTTATGTCAAGATTTAGAAAAAAACATTCAGAATGGCTTGATAAAAGCCTAGTAATTAACACCGAAATTAAACGTGTATCCGAAAATAAAGTTGGCCGTCCAAAGGTGGACTACGAGAATGCTAGCTCCCGACTAAAACGGAAGTTTGCAAAAGAAATTTCGCAAGAACACGAAAACTCGTTGCCCTTGCTTTTACATGCTGCTACAGTTTCAGCTAAAAAATCAGAAGAGAAAGATATGGTTGCTGTTTTAAAAGCTGCGGCAAAAAACAAAGATATTTGTAAAATGAAAAGGAAACTTTTTTCGTCTGAGCCCCAACAAATGTCAGCTGACAGTGCTTTAGCATTTTTGTTAGAAAACGGATTTACAAAAGAGCAATATAATAATATAAAACAAAATGCAAAAATACATGGTTATGATATATATCCGCCCTATAAGGATTTGTCTAGTTCCAAATTAAAACTAAGACCAGACGGCATTCAATATTTTGAAGATAAGGCACAAGTTCCTTTACAACAACTTTTGGACCATACAACTACCCGCATCCTTGAAATGCAACATGAGGTCCTAGGTATACTTCCAAACGTGACACATTGCAAGTTAATTTTCAGTTATGGATATGATGGTTCGACCGGGCACAGTATGTACAAGCAGCGTTTTCAAGACCATGGTAATGTGTCTGATTATTCATTGTTCGTAACAACAATTATTCCTTTAAAACTGATTAATGAGACCGATCAAATTATTTGGGTCAATAAAGCACCCCATTCGGTTCGGTTTTGTCGGCCATTGAAGATTGAATTCATCAAAGAAAGTCATGCTCTCATTCTAACAGAAAAAGAGTACTTGGATACTGAGATTCGAAATCTGAAATCATATATGTACGGGTATAATGGTAAAAAGATATTTGTGGAATATTTAGGACAAATGACCCTAATTGATGGGAAAGTTTTAAATATATTGTCGGGATGCAACTCATGCCAGTCTTGCCCCATCTGCGGACCAAAGCCATCACAATTACTTAATATTAAAGATATTAATTCAGAAGTTTTCAAGGCCAAAACACATGCCCTTCAATATGGAATCAGCCCTTTGCATGCTTGGATCCGCTTTTTCGAGTTTGTGTTGAAACTTTCATACAGAGTCGAGATGAAAAAGTGGCACGTTAAAGATTGCGATAAACCTCAATTAATAGCTCGAAAACAATTAATACAAAGGACACTTTTAAAGGAAATGGGCCTGAATGTAGACAAGCCTATTCCAAACGGCAGCGGAAACTCCAATGATGGCAACATAGAAAGGAGGGCATTTTCTGACGCAGCCTTATTAGCCTCAATTTTAAATGTTGAAGAACAATTACTGAAAAACTTCTATATAATTTTAGTGAGCATTTCCTGTGAGCATGAAATTAACTCAAGCAAGTTTGAAACGTTTTGTGGAAAGGTTTTTGAACTGTACAATTATAATTATCCTTGGTATCCTATGTCTCCTACTGTTCACAAGGTACTAGTACATGGTCATCAAATAATAAAAAACTCCTTGGTTCCTGTTGGCTGTCTTGGGGAACATGCATCCGAATCCCGAAATAAGTTTTATAAGAGCGATAGAAGGGGGCATGCAAGAAAATGCAGTCGGCTGGATAATGTGACAGATGTTTTTAACAGAGCCTTAGATACTTCGGACCCATTTTTGTCCACTATCTTTTTAAAAGAACGACAAAACAAAAATAAAAAGAAAGACATACCAAAAGAAGTTTTTGCGCTGCTTCAATCGCCATCTTTAAATATTTTAACAAATAATGACAAAGATTATCAAGAAGAAGATGAAGAAGATCATGTAGATCAAAACGAAGATGAAGAATATGACGAAGATATTGAACTTGATGTGATTACTTCTGACGAAGAATATATTAAAATAGAAGAAAACTAAGTTTATATTGGTAGTAAGTAGTCTCAATAAGCTGTTTGTAAGTTACGTAATATTTTTCTTTCTTCTTAGAACACATAGGTATATGCAGTTTAAAAATGTGCCTAAGCTATTTTGGAAGGGAATTATCCACCCAGACAAATTTAATATAAAAACAAAGAAATTATTTAATTAATTTTAAACAAATACTTTTTGTTTAAGAATGCACAAATTCGCGAAATAAATGAAATATATCGAAACAGAAATTTACTATAAATTGTCAAATTATTTTAGAGATCATGTTCAGGGTGGAGATGTAGGCGTAATCGAATGAAAAAATAAACAAAAACCGAAATTCTACTTTAATCTACTTGATTCACCTGCAAAAATTTAAGTCATAATCTTTAAATTTGTGATTTATGCCAAAAAAATTAAAAAAATCCCCATAGTGCATTCACAGTTACGTTACGATTCGCAGCATCTTTGAAGAAGAACGATCCAATGATACCTCCGCACCAAACTGTGGCCTTTTCTGTATACATTGGTAGCTCTTGCAATTCTTTTGGCTGATCTTCACTCCAAAATCGACAATTCTCCATATTTACGTACCCATTGATCCAAAAATGAGCTTCGTCGCTGAACACAATTTTTCGACTTTAAACTTTCTTCACAGAACACCCATTTTTATAATAAAGTTCAATGATTTGCAAGCGTTGTTCGTTTGTAAGACGATTCATGGTTAAATTATAGACCAAACTGAAGATGTTTGACAGTGAAACAAAACACGAAACGTGCGTCAGCTTTTTAAACCAACTGTTTAAAAAGATAATAGCTAAAAAATCACCCAAAATTACATACAGGGTTGCCCATATTCGACGGACCCGACGGATTTCGATGACTCTTTGGGCCCAATCGTCGAGGCTTGTCCGCAGGCATAAATCTTTGCGTCAATAGAATCTTATACGGGAATAAATGCAAATCAATGAGGATAATTCGATCTAAAGTGGTCCGAGCAATGCCCAACTGCTGAGAGCGGCGATTTTGGGATGTCCTTGGCGACGTATCAACACTGGCCCGTACAAGAGCAAAGAGCATCACCAGTCGAAAACCTTTCGTACAAACGTTTAATGGTGTTCTTAGAAGGCGCACTTTTCACATTATTTAATTTTTTATACACACGTTGAGTTTTCACAATTGATTTCTTTTGTTGAATGTAAATTTCAACAATTTTGGAGCGCTCGCCTGGCGTGTACTGTTCCATGGTAAAAATCTGCTTGGACTGATGCTTCCAACGCGGTATGTCATTAAGCGATCTGACGTCTCTAAGATAACGAGGCATGAGCAATGTCACGCCGCATTTTTTGGTGCGTGCAGCCGGCTACATCGAACTGTAAGACGTTATCACGTCAAGAAATTAAATAAAATAAAATAAATTTATATAGGTTTAGTTTATTTGTTATATAAATAGTACATAGTAAGACTAAGGTCTTTTAATAGTACTTCAACAATATTATAAACAACTGGAATATTTTCAACATACAAGTTTCTTAATCTAAATTTTACACCAGTTCATTTACGAATCAATCCAATATATTTAACTTAACTATAATAATAAGAAGAAAAGAAGCAATAGGAAAAGAAAAGAAGGATTTAGAAAAGAAAGAACAAAAGTAGTAATTAGAGAATGTAGAGAGAAATTTAATGCTCTAATTTAATGTAATTAAACACTTTTAAAGTAATTATAGAATTGAGCCCTGAAGTTAAATTTGGTAAGTCCAGCCTTCACAGTGTCAGGTAATGAGTTCCACACTTTAACAGCGTTAATGAAAAATAATCTAGATGATAGTAGGTAATTAAATTTTGGAACGATAAATTTTTTGTGTCTGCGGGACCTTACTGCTATCAACTTCTCTGTCAGATAGGGAGTAGACCTGAATAATATAAGTTTGCACAAAAATGTGCAATTCCTAGCAGACAAATAACTATTAAGGCAACAGCCCAGTATCCTTGATCGCCATGCACATATATGGTCATATCTGCCGATCCCATATACATACCGCGTGGCGTTATTAAATGCCACATTAAGTTTATAACAAGATGTGGAGTCGAGTTTGCTGTATACCACCTTAGAGTACGTAATGAGAGGCATAAATAGCTGGAGAACTAATTTGCGCCTCGTTTTCTCTGGCGTGAATGTTGCAGAGACTCTCAGCTTACGCAATGTAGCATAAATGTTCCCCACAACCCAATTTATATGGTCAGCACAGGTAAGTTTTGTGTTGAGAATAAACCCCAAATTTTTTACCTTATCCTTAAAGGTAAGAGAATTTGTACCTATCCACAATTTAGGGATATTGTCAACATGCACAACACTATTACATATAGGTAAGACATATGACTTTGACGCGTTCAGACATAAAGAGTTTTCATTAGCCCATACAGAAATAGCAGACAAATCACTGTTTATTTAGAAACATAAATCTTCAACGAGACCAATACGACTGGACAAGTACAATTGTATATCATCAGCATACGCATGGACATTCACATACTGACAAACGTTAACAACATCATTGACAAAAATACTGAATAAAAGCGGGCCAAGGATAGACCCTTGCGGAACACCAGTGTGTACGTATCTAGACTGAGATGTTGATTTACTGGTCTTGACTTTCTGCGTTCTGTCTCCAAGGTAGCTGGCCATGAGCTTCACCGCACTGTCTTTGAAGCCGAAATAGTGTTTAAGCTTCAAACATAACAATTTGTGATTCACTGAGTCAAATGCTTTAGAAAAGTCAAGTAAGCAAAGTAGAGTCAAGTCTCCGTTGTCAAAACTAATTCTAATGTCGTCCAGTATTTTAACCATTGCAGTCGAGCAACTGTGACTTTGTTTGAAGCCAGATTGTAGTGGAGAGTAGACGATTGTTCTGTACAAATGATGAAATTTGCGTGGCTATCAAGTTTTCGAAAACTTTGATATGCACTAAGATATGCAATAAAAACTAAAATTATGTGAAATAAAATAGTATGCAATAAAAAAAAATTACAAACAAAACCCAAAAAAAAGAAAACTAAAATAAAATAATATAAAGTAAAATAAAATAAAGGGTTTTTCAATTGGCGCGGGTTGATTTTGGCGCCCTGTGGCACCTATTTTGTTTTGGTGACATCTGTCAAATCTTTTGTTTATTATTCAGTTGTTTACGTCAAATCATCATGGCAAGTTACACGATTGGACAGCACGTTCAAATGATAAAACTTTATTACCAAATTAGTGTTCATTAACGCAAACGTTGCGCGCATTGCGCCCATTTTTTGGTAGACGTGGTGGCCCTTCCAATTTCTTATGGCCCATATTGAACCATATGGACCTAGACGACATGTGGTTCCAGCAGGACGGCGCTACGTGCCACACAGCAAACGAAATTTTATTCCATTTCAACTTCTACCCGCCCTTACTGAAAAACCCTATATAAGAATCTTAGCTTAATAGAAACCAAGGGAAAGTTAAACTAAAGTAAACAAAATTTAAGTAAGTTAAATTAAACTGATTTAGATTAAATTGAAAAACGTTAAGAATTGTGGTTGAGCGAGAGAATAGAAAAAATCTTCGGCTTTGAGCAGAAAAACCAGTCAATTTTCGCAAAACAACTGTTTTAAATTTATTTGTTTGCTTTTTAGATCAATAAATCCTGAAACCTCGAAAATTATTAGACGATTTAAATTTAAAAGTTATTAATAATGATTCTAAAACTACAATTCTGAGTGAGACGCGGTAATGATGCCACTGGTGAATGAAAAGACTAGTCCCACTTTGTAAAACTTGCAAACCTTTTTGCATACTCAGTTTAATTTTTATATGGCCTAGACAAGCCTTGACTTTGTTAAGAAAGGTTTCCGCAGCAGAGCGGAAAAAACGATTAAAACGCATATCTGAGCGAAATATCCACAAGCTTTGCCTAAAATCTCTCAGGTTATTAAATTTAATCTTGATAAACCTAAAAAACTTTATTTGATACTGTTAAGCTTTAAAAATTGCGCCGTTATTAGTTAAAATATTCTATGAAAATATATATAAAATCGACTTATGCTGTTTCCACAAAAATTTTCGTTAAGGCCTAATTCATATTTAATGTTCTTTTAAAAGTATCAACTCAACTACATCGTTAAACCCCCGCCCCTTGTTTAGTATGGCTAATTACTGCCATAAATAATCGAATACCAACACCAGCTAACACCCGAAGAGTACGCAATTAAGAGAACTATAAAAACATGAAACAGATGTAGGAGTTGGGATAATCAAAGTTAACTTACGGAGCTGCAAAGACGTGGGGAAAAGAAAGAAAACAGAACGCCAAAGATAAAATAAATATGGCAATAATTTATTGAGAAAAGATTATCGATTGCATATGCCGCTGGACGACGGCATAATTGTCGAGTATTTGCCTAAAATTATGCTACGAAAATATGTATAATGCCACATAAATATACAGTAGCCTGCATGGTAATGCATATGTATGTGTGTACATAAGTGTCAAGAAGTTGAGGCATAAATAACTAATGGCAATGCATGAGCTGATAATGCAATAAAAGAGACGAAAGTAAAACTGGAGCTATGGAAGTGGGTGGGGTTGGCTAGCGCGGTGTGGCACATTTCTTGAAACTAAGTATTCCATCTGTCTGGAAGTCTGTCGAATGGTAATAAAAGTTCAGATTATCAGCACTTTATGCTTAGCTAATGCCAACTATAAATCGTAATGTGGATAAGTGAGAGCAAACATTGGCAAGCGCTTAATTATATGCGACGAGCTTATTAGAAATTTTTGGCATGTGTGGGTACGTGGCGTGTATGTATTGAATAATTGTCGGTAAAGTCATGACGTGTGAGAATTCGGTGCTAACTGTTGTACATTTTTTGAAATTTTTCTAAAAAGTTTAAAATTTTTGTAAAAATCTGTTGAATTTGTTTTTTTAAATTTGCACAAATTGAGTTTCAATGTTAGCAGTTTGGTATCAGTCAGGGCTCATCCGCCTCACAGTTTCCTCGAACGTCGCTATGACCAGGAACCCGATAAGCGCGGATTACTGCTAATTATTCAATTCCACTTTTACACTTCATTTTAATTTTCCTTTTTACCTCAAGAACCTTAGTGCGTTCACTCCAAGAACTCGAATTCAATTTTACTAGATTTTTCCAAATTATTGAATTAAATTTTATGTTAGTACTTTCTGCATTTTAGTTCTAAATTAACGCTTTAGTCAGTAAGAACCTTTGACTTTTTTTTTAAATAAATAAGAAACTGAAACTAGCCGCAAATGGCGCAACTCACACATATACATATACACACATATACATAAATACTCGTATGCACAACACAAAGTTATGAATTCGGCAATTGGTGTCGAAGCGTTTGTCAAATTCAATATTTCCCTGATGCGCCTCAAAGTATGCCATAGCGATTGTCAGCCTGCATGCAAATTACTTCATTGGTTAAGCACGAAAAGGGCGTAGCAACCGGAGTAGGAAAACAGAAAATAGTAAGAGAGAAGTAAATAAAAAACGCACATAGAAGTAAATGAAAAAAAAGCAATGAAAGTTTTTCATCATCATTGTCATGGCTTCAACTACTCGCAGTACAGCTCGGCGATTGATGGGAGCGGGGTAGCTTAACACACACACACACACGCATGCATAAATACTAGCATTTAACAGCACTTTATATGATTGAATTCTTCGTTTTTTTTTTTGTTTGATTTACATTACGCGTTTTTCCTTACCACTGCCATGGTGTTTAAATTTTTTACTCTCAACTTTTATTTGCATCAACTCATATCAATTCATTTTAGTCTATTTGTTGATGCCCTCAGCGTAGCAGTTGTAAATATTTTTGATGTTCAATTTATTCATATTACCAGTAATATGGCTTCCCAGTGCGTATCTGTTTACGTGACAAATAAAAATCCATTCTGTACTAGCAAGAAACGCTGTGAAGAGATTTAGTTGAGTATTTTTGGGGTTAAGCGCCGAATGGTGAATTTATAAACTCACTCAGCGCAAGTTGGGGTATTAACTTCGTAGTGGTTAACAAAACTCCAATACTTCTGAAGTTTTGAACAAAATATTCGCTTAATACATTTTTGGAAAGTTCTGCTGGTAGAGAAAAGGCAACAGAGAATAAAGCTAAGGTTGTCTGTTTTGAAAAAAAATTAATAAAAAATAAAAGTTGAAGAAAACCGATAGGGTACCAATTCCGATGAGGCGAATAAGTAGCAACTTCCTGAATTTGAATTGAATTTGAAAAGGTCGAGCCAAGGAGCACCAGGAGATTTTGTGGCTCCTAAAACACTCAGGCTAAAGAGCCCATTGTATTTAAAGCTCTGGAAAGGGGGTAGATAGTCAAGGAGGGAAGGAGAAAAGTATCAGAGAAAGAGATAGGAAAGAATAGAGACAGAGATAGAGATAGTTACTCCTGTGAGAATTTTCCAGATTCTTTGGCAAATCTGTAAATATCCTCCAGTTTTATAGAACGAATATTACTCATTCTCATGACATCGGAACCCAATACTCGTAGCCTTGCTCTAGCAAAGACAAGACACTCAGAGAGAAAATACTCAGTGCTATCCGCCTCCTCCAAGCATGACAGGCATACCGGGTTCTCGGTGATTCCAATGGTGGTCATGTGCTGACCCCATGGGTTGTGTCCTGTAATGATGCCGACCATCAACCGAATATCTTTCCTTCTAAGCTTTAGTAGAAAGTTTGACAGTTTTCTGTTCGGACTTGTCACAAAACACTTTGCAGTTCTGCAGCGTTCCAGACCGGACCATCGCTCTTTATGTAGATTGCCTACATAATCGCTGATCCAATTCTTGATTCCTGCGGGACTGATTCCGAATATTGGCTCTGGCCCCTGTGGGGCACCGCTGATCCACGGTTGGCCAATTCGTCGGAAATTTCTTTTCCTTGAACACCGGAGTGTCCCGGAACCCATATAAGTACAAGGCTGTTTTGTCTTGCGACAGAATTCAGCTTCAGCTTCTTAAAATCCTAATTAATAAATATTGGGTGCAGATGTACGCAAATGTTTAGAAGAAATAGCAACAAATGGATGTAGCCTGTATAGATAAATTCCGCTGCTTAAAATTCGTGAAAGAGTATCGATTTTGGATTCGAACGGATTGGAGAAGATTCAACTATACCAAAAGCATCAACATCAGTCTTAATTGAGCCAATAACGCGGAATCTCCAAAGAAGAGCAAATTTCGAAAAAGAAGAGTTTTGTCCCACGACCCTTTCCGGAAAATGGTTTCCTCAAATTTTGTGGTCTGAGGTGGAATACCTTACTTTAGTAGTGATTTGACCTAAAAAAATAAAATAAATAATTGGCGCGTACACTTCTGCTAGGTGTTTGGCCGGGCTCCTCCTCCTATTGTGCGTCTTGATGTTGTGTCGGAAATGGGGGGACCTACAGTTTTAAGCCGACCCCGAAGAGCAAATGGTTTTTATGAGCAGAGACTTTTCATGACAGAAATACACTCGGAAGTTTGCCATTGCCTGCCGAGGAGCGACGCTATTAGAAAAACACGTTTTCTATTATTTGATGTGCGTGCACGGAGACTCGAACTTATGCACTCCCGAATGGTAATCATGCACCAATCCAATCGGCTACGGCGGCCCTGACCTTTACATCTCTCACACATAGGAGACTAAATTCAGTCAGATTTCAACCTACAGGGTCTTAAAACATTCCTCATACATTTCTAGGGAATGCTGCTGAAGTCACGTCTTTGGCTCGATTTAAATTTCAAAAATGCTGATAGCTAACATCAGACTGCTGTTCGAAAAGTTGGTTCCTCCCCTGCAATATTCTTCGAATTCGACAACTCGTCAATTGTAGCGTAGCGTCGTCCTTTCATGGGCGTCTTCAGTTTCGGGAACAAGAAAAAGTCAGAGCGGGCCAGATCTGTGGGATACGGTGGCTGTGGCATCACTAGTGTGTTGTTTTTGGCCAAAAAGTCGCGCACAAGCAACGATGGGTGAGCAGGGACGTTATCGTGATGCAAGAGCCAAGTTTTGTTCTTCCACAAATCCGGGCGTTTCTGTCGAATCGCTTCGCGCAAATTGCGCATAACTTGCAGGTAATATTTCTTATTGACCGTTTACCCTGTGGCAAGAACTCATGATGCACAACGCCAAAACTTTTACATTCGACCGAAATTGGCGCGCTTTTTTCGGTCTTGGTTTGGGCGGCAGCTTCCATTGAAATGATTGAGCTTTGGTTTTTACGTCATAACCACAAGCCCACGAGTTGTAACCAGTTATGACCCTCTGGAGCAAGTTTGGATCATCGCGGAGGGAGTCCATCAGCTCATTAGCAGTGTTCATGCGATGCTGCTTTTGGTCGCAATTGAGCAGTTTTGGTACGAACTTTGCGGGGACCCAAATCGTTTAAAAAAATGGAATGGCACGAGCCAATCTAAATGTTGCGTCCTCAGCAACTTCTCTAAAGGTGATGCGACGATTGGCCAATACCATTTTCTTCACTTCATCAATTCTTTCGTCTGTTATTGAAGTGCTCGGGCATCCGGCACGCTTTTCGTCGTTCATATCTTCTCGGCCTTCTAAGAACATTTTGTACCACCGATAAACGTTGCTTTGGTCCAAAATAGCTTCTCCGTACGACACAACACATTTGGAATGCCTCCGCGCACTTGATTTCGTTTTTCACACAAAACTTGATACAGGTTCTTTGATCCATCTTTTGGAATAGGTAAAAATCGAAGACGAGCCGAAACACGTGCAAGCAAAGCAACTGTCAACAATTAACTGAACATTAAAAATGGCCGAACTCGTCGGCATAAGTGAGAGATAGGAGTACCAACATATCGGCACAAAAAAATCTAAAGTTATGTATATAACCTGCGAAAATTCAAAATTCGCGATACTTTTTGAACACACCTCATACATACACATTTTGGAACTTTTTTTATAGGATGTTAAGTCTTTACAAGTCGACTCCCAAAATAGCTGTTAACCAGCAAATCCTTACACATAAATTCGTAGCTTTATCCCTTGGGCATCAAAATTTGTTGGTCATTAGATAATTTCATAGGCGCCTAATACACACCTTCCCCACACCAATGGCATGTGTAGGGAATAAAATACATACATACGCATCGACACTGTGTACTTGAACTAAATTGTATCGAAAAAATGCGAAGTTCGGCTTTGAGCACAAAAAACTAAAACCAAAAAAAAAAAATTTAATTTCACTTCATCAACGCACACGAGTGTTGACATTTGATAAATTATGCTAATTAGCTAAGCGCATTCTGCTCATTCATTTACCGCCTCCCTCGCACAATACGCCGCATCTACCTATGCAGTCCTCTTGCCGCCTTGCGTTCCCGCTCCACCTTCGAATGCCTGCTTGTTTAACAGCTTTGACTGGTTTTGTCAATTTTTCTATTTAATGTCGCATTTTTTAAGGTGTGGAATTCCACTTTTAACGTTTTTATTTCCCCCTGCTCGACATTTCATTCTTGCACACAAGCAACTTAGTGTTTATTTTTTTAATTAATTAATGCGTTGCGCTGTAATGTAGAAAAAGTAAAAACACACGGCAAAGTGAGAAAAAATGTTGAAAAAGTGAAAAATGCGAAAATAAAATGAAATTTAATGAAACGAAGCGCTTGTTTGTCAATGCGTCATCAGGCTTCATTTAGTTGCACGCAAATGTGCGCACAGCGATTCGACACCCACATCGGTGAAATGGTCAAGGATAATGAGCGATATGGATATGTAAAGTTGGTTGTCGCCTCAACTTGTGGAAGTCATTTCTAAAGTAGTTTCAATGAAGGAAATTAAATAAATGGCGATGTCAACAATTTTTTTTTAATTTTTTTTCTTACTCACGCGGGCGTGGAAACTGGCCAAATTGGCGCGAGGAGCAGTCAATAGAAATAGCAGGATCAACGCTATTTATCAAAGGCATAGAAGCCTCATTTAAGGTAAGGTCGTTATAAATACACCGGCACGTAGGCGCTTTCTTAAAGCATTAGCAGGTCTTAAGTCCTTTAATGCGTTTGGTGTTTTTCGATATTTTCGAAAACAAATCAAAGTAATGGAGAAGGTATTCCATAGTTGCATGCCAGCTACAAATAGTAGATAATTTTGTTGAAAAGTTTTTGCATGGCGAAATTATACTCAGCAATTTGCCACAGCCCACCGAGTGGCGAAGTTTTCATACCACATAATTTCGCAGCGTCCTAAGAGCCATGAATGCGAAGCTTTTAGATGCGGGCAGAAAATATTTACCAGCTTCTTTCCTTCCCTGCAGCTTTTGTTAGCCACTACCAAATGCCGTTCAATTCTATCAGGAGAGCGCCTTCATTTGGTACACTCAACAAATCCATTGGTTTTATTTTATGCGTTTTTCTCGCAATTTCGAGTAAATGCTTATACCTATTGATCGCTTTTGTGTCTTCGTCAACCCACACTGAAAATTTCTGATACACACTTAAGTAGCGCATCTTAGTAGCTCCCTTTTGAACATCTCTCAAAAAAGTGGTCAAATTGACCCGTAAAAAGGGAAACTAGAGCGTTAAAATGTTCCACAAAAATAATCCTCGTTAAATTCTACTATAGAAAATTGTCAAAAATAATTCTAGCGGAAATCGGCTCTAAGCACTTTTTGCACGTGAAAAAATATGTCTGTGAACAAAATTTGGAAACTTCGACTCACTTTGGAAAAAATTGACACATGCTGGACGGCGTCGGTAAAATCCTGGCTGGCATTTCGGAACTTCCCGGACGGGTGGACTATGCAGCCCCAACTACACTTGCCATTACAACGTTCACAAACCTCCTACCTTTGAGGGAAGAGTGGGGACAGACCGATGCAAAGACAGATCTAACACAGATGGTTCAAAGGATCGAGTGGACGGAGTTGTACGAGTATATTCCGAACATCTGAGCATCTCTTTCAGTTTTAGACTTCCCAACTACTCTAGGGCATACTCCAAAAGGCTGGAGGAGGGTTAAGGTGATTTTTATCCCTAAAGCTGGTAGACGCGGTCATGATACAACGAAAGATTTCAGACCCATCAGTTTATCTCCCTTTATTCTTAAAACTTTCGAGCGAGTGTTGGATGCATATCAGAGAGAAAATTACAAACAGAACAATTTCATCATCCCCACATGCCTACCTCAAAGGAAACTCTACAGAGACAGCTCTCCATGAGGTTGTAAGTACGATTGACAGGAGCACTGAATACAAACAAAACTCTCTAATCGCTTTTCTCGACATAGAGGGGGCTTTTATCAACTTTAGCACAAGATCCATAATTGAGGCTCTTAATATGTTAGGCACAGACATAGGTCTCATCGAATGTATAGAGAACATGCCTAAAACTACAATAATAATCGATAAAGTAGGCAGCAGCACGGTAAAACGCTCTGTCAACAGGGGAACCCCTGGGGGAGAGGTCTTATCCCCTTTGCTGTGGTTATTAGTTGTCAACAATATCCTTACCAAATTCAACCGAAAGGGAATTAAAGCAGTGGCGTATGCAGAGGATATAGTGCTTATGGTTTCAGGAATGTTTCCCACAATAATCAGTGAGAAGGAGCTCTGGGATTACTCAGCAATTGGGCTGTGGTTTAAGTGTAACCCCAAGCAAAACTGAACTGATGCTATTCACTAAGAGAACGAAGATACCAAACTTTAATCCCCCAAAACTAAACGGCGTTAGTCTTATGCTAACCCAATGGGCAAAATACTTAGGTGTCATCTTAGATCCCAAACTCAGCTGGCGGCCCAACGTAGTGTACAGGGTAATGAAAGCGAATATCGCACTTTACACGTGTAAGATAATGTTGGGTAAAAAATGGGTTCTTCAACCAAAACTATACAATTGGTCCTACATAGCCATCGGAAGGCCAATACTAACATACGCCGCCCTTGTCTGGTGTCCCGCAATAAAAAAATAATACAACCAAACCAAGCTGAACAAGGTACAAAGAACAGCGTGTATCTTAACCACAGGAGCGCTTAGCACCAGTCCTACTGAAGCGCTTAATGTACTAACACATCTATTACCAGTAGACTAGAAGACATAAAAACAATCACTATTTATAGCGCGGTGAGACTCAGAGATATAGGAAGTTGGACAACAAGTTCGTACGGTCACAACAAGATTCTCCTACAGGGACCCTCACTGCTCAAAAACAAATCAGACTTCATAGTCCCCAACCTCAACTTCAAGAAAGACTTTACGGTACGTTTTCCACCGAGAGCCGAAGGAGGAAATGTAAAGTGATTGGTAGATTTGATGTCGAAATCTACACTGACGGTTCTAAAATGAACTACGGTGTGGGAGCTGGCCTCTATTCGGAACCGCTCAACTTATCCCAATCAATTTGAGTGCGACAACACCAACTGTAGTGCCTTTCAGGCTGAACTGATGTCAAAAATGAAGGCCGTGACAGTGGTACAGTGTGATGCGATACCTCGATATATCTCCTCTTTCACTGATAGCCTGGCGGCGAAAAAATCTCTCATAAAATAGTCGAAAGGTAGCCACTAAATGCTACATATCTCTTAGCGACTGGACTATCTAGATGAGGAAGAGGAGTATACGATCCCGCGCCTTTTATGGCATTGCTCTGCTCTATCCAGACGTAGATTTACCACTTTAGGTAGATCATTTTTTAATAAAATAAAAGATCTTACTTCTCACACCGGTTTTAGGAGAGATAAGGAAAAGTTCTCTAATAGGCATCACATTGAGCTATGAGCCTGAGTGTGACCCACAATGGGCAACGACTTCAACCTAACTTTACCTAACACTAAGGACCGCTTCTAGTCCATTTGTGATCACTATTGAATACTCAAGTAAACCTAATTTCAACATCACAACATTAAATATCATTTTAGCTAACTTTTTACCCTTTTCCAGATTCAGTTGCTTTTTCTACTTGACACACCCTACCTTTACCATCTTCCCAAACTCCGAATGTGGAAGTCGTTTATCATTTGCGGCTCATAACGTCGCACAACATTTTCAATATTCAGCGCAAAAAACCTATTTCACAATAAATATAACGAAATAGCATAGAATGTACGACCCAATATCTGTCCATAAACAGCATAAATACTCGCGGAAATGAATTTACAATGCCATACATATTTATAAATGTGCGCACATACTTGCGAAGATGCACTGCCGTAGAGCGCTGTGCCTTGGCAACATCGAATTGGCGGTAGAGCAAATCCTTTTGCATATGAAATATGATGTGAAAATTCAAAGCTGTCAATGACTTGGCTGAAACTCTATACACGAACAACAACAACAACTCTGGTGCCTGTGATAGCTTGCCTGCGTGCCAAGGCAACACACAACATCGACTTTCAATAAAGTATATTTTTATGGCTTTCCGGATGCGCCAAAGTAGGCAATAAATTTTCTCACAGAAAAACAAAAACAAGCAAAATAGCAGAGAATAGCGTTAAAATCGAGGAAATCTCTAGATGTCATAAAATTTGACAGTTGAAAATTGTGCGCCACCGAGCAACATATGCAAATGTCAAGTTGGGGAGTAGGCTGAGGTGGCTGTGCTACAGTAAAGCAAGGAAGTCATAGTGTTTTCAAGCACTCGATGCTAAAATACAGGAGGGTGGCGCGTACTTCAAAGTGCAAGCAAGTAGATAAGGGTACCCTGTAGGGATAATTTCAAGTGGAGGGTAAAAAACGCCATGATGTTGGCGCGTAATAATATTGAATGTAATGTAATATATGTAATGTAATATATGAAATTCATCATAAATATAAAAATTGTAAGTAAGAAAAATTTATAAAAAAATTGTATAGAGGTAGAATAAAAAAAAACACATTTTGGAAAAACATTTTCAATAAACAAATTAAATAAAAAATTTAAATAAAAATTTAAAACAAAGAACTATAAGTGAATAAAAAGAAAAATATACTTACATATAAATAAAAAAAATACAAATAAGTTAAATTAAAAAAAAACTGTAAGCGATTTATAAAAAGAACGGTAAAATTTATGAATAAACATCAATAAGAAAAAAATTGTTATAAGTTAAAATAGTTAAATAAAAAAACTTGTAAAATAAAGAAACGTAAACGAAAAGAAAAAAATACGTCAAATTTACAAATAAAAAGTTTAAGTAAAAGCAATTATAAAATGAAAAACTGAAACTAAATAAAATATGTATGTATTAATAAAAATCGATATAAATAGGAATAAAAATAAAATTAGTATGTAATAAAAATATCACAAAATAAACGAACGGACTGTAAATAAAAACCAGTCTAAATGCAAAATAATAAATAAAAAATCGATGAACAAAAAAAATTATAAATAAGTATAGTTTAGAAACAAAATTATTTATAAAGGCAGGACTATCAATAAAAAATTTATAAACAAAATTTTATAAATAAAAAAATTTCAATTTTCAAATACATAAAAAATTATGAGTAAAAAATGGTATAAGCTAAAAATATTAAATTTAAAAAAAATTGTAAAATTAAGAACTAAGACTGAGTGAAATTTGTGAATATAAAATTGTGAATAAAAAAATTTCTGATGAATAAACTTTGTAAAAAAATTATTTATAAATAAAAAAACTACAAATAAGTAAAATTTATAATTTTTTAGGAATGAAAAAATTGTATAAGCTAAAAAAATTAAACTAAAACTAAATTGCAAGATCAGGAACTATAACTGAATTAGTTTGATAATGTAAAGATGGAGATAAAATTTCAGATAAATACAATTTATAAAAAAATTATTTACAAACGAAATTATTATAAATAAAAAAAAATTGCGACTGTAAAAATATAAATAAAAAACTATGTATGATAAAAAAATTATCAATATGTAAAATGTAAAAAAAAATTATTTATAAAACAAAGAGTAAAATTTATAAGTAGCAAATTATGAGAAAACTAATTTTCTAGCCAAAAAATTATAAAATAAATGACTAAAATAATAATATTTTCTAATGAAAATATGAACAAATCCAAATTTTTCGTATACAAATTTTACAAATAAAATTCAAAAAAAATAAATAAATTATAAAAGGCAGGACTATATATATGTATATATATAATTGGCGCGAACACCCTTTTTGGGTGTTTGGCCGAGCTCCTCTTCCTATTTGTGTTGTGCGTCTTGATGTTGTTCCACAAAATGGACGGACCTACAGTTTCAAGCCGACTCCGAACGGCAGATATTTTTATGAGGAGATTTTTCATGACAAAAATACACTCGGAGGTTTGCCATTGCCTGCCGAGGGGCGACCGCTATTAGAAAAAACTTTTTCTTAATTTTAGTGTTTCACCGAGATTTGAACCTTCGATCTCTTTGTGAATTCCGAAAGGACTATAAACAGATAAGAAGTATAATGTAAAAATTGTAAGTGAAACAAAATTCTCTAATTTAAATGAAAAAAAATTACAAATACAAAATTATAAATGAAACACAATTTTTTATTTAAAAAAAATTTTAATAAAATTAAAAGGAAAATTATTTGAAAAAGAAAGATTATGAATAGAAACACTTATAAATAAAAAATGATACGTAAAACAAAATTTTATAAATTAAAGAAATTGATAATTAGAAACTTATGAGTAAAACAAAACTTTTCAAATAAAAGAATTACAAATACGTAAAATAAAAGAAGAATTACTTATAAAAGGAAGTACCATAAATAAAAAGATTATAATAAAATAAAATTGTATAAATAGAAAAACCTACAAATACAAAAAAATGATTTACAATATAAAGGAGAGAAAAGGAATAAGAAAAAATTATTAATAAAAAATTATACGTAAAAACTAAATTATATAAATAAAAAAATTTGAAGTAATTAAAAATTATAAATTACGGTTATGAGTAAAAAAATTTACAAATGAAAAAATATTATAAATAGCTAAAATTTATGAAAAAAAAAAAAAATTTACAAATGAAAAAATTGCAAATAGCTAAAACTACAAAGAAACTAATTATAAAATAATATATAAATAAATAAAATTCTAACAAGACTTTATATAAATAAATTATATAAAAATTTTTTAGAACGATATTATGTTTATGAAAGAAAACGTTATATAAAATAAAATAAAAATTTTGCTTATTAATGTAGAAGAATTATTTGTAAAACAATTGTATTAATGAAGATAATTTTTATTAAAAAAATATTAAATATGTCAAATACATTTACCTTCTGCTCAAATATAAACGAGGCGTTATCAATGAAACGGTCCGCAAAAATAAATTTTTTGTTTTTTGGTAGGACTGTTATAAGCTTACATGGCAAATTTCAGCGTGATATGTCACATAGTTTGTTTTCTGTGCTACTGTAAACAAGTCAAGCTCGAGTGTGTTCTTCGAAATCTCTTTTATGACTTCAATTGTCTCAAAATGTTTTCCACGGAGCGGCAACTTGAGCTTGGGAAACAGGAAAAAGTCACATGGAGCCATATTAGGCGAATACGGTGCTTGCGGAATGATATTAACATTATTTTTGTTCAAATAATCGCGAACAAGACGTGATGTGTGAGCTGGTGCATTATCGTGATGCAAGAACCATGACTTGTTGTCCCACAATTCCTTCCTTTTAAGACGAATGTTCTCGCGCAAACGCTTTAAAACGTCTAAATAATATTCAGCGTTAACCGATTTTGTGATTTGTGCGATTTTCAAGCACAATTTCCTTTACTTTTCCGATGTCTTCGTCGTTTACTGATGTTGCTGGACGACGTCCATGAGGCAAGTTTTC